>JABASP010000293.1:0-61119 GCA_019776565.1 Sminthurinus signatus
TTGAGTAAATTCAATATGATAACATTTTTGTTGTATTTTAAATTTAGATGAGGAAGAATTCAATGGTCGTCAAGATTTCATTCGTTGCTGGTTCTCCGAATGTTTGGTGTCTGGAATAATTATTGTGCGAGACTGATTGTCATAGTGCTTTCTCTGGTCAAAATGTTTTCAAGAACAAAAACAAATCAAGAAAAATTTAATAGATGCATTTGAAGTTACGTATGGACATGAGGGTTTTTGTTTATGACTTATACTTAACAATTTTATAAACCTACCATCTGTACTGTATGAGCGATTATGGAATTTCCTATAGTATCTTCTTTTTTTTTCTTTACAAATTTTAAACTAAAGTGCTAGATATTATTTATTAGTATGAGCTTCCTTCTACTTTAATTAAAATCAAATCATTAATGCTCAATAATATTTATGATTTTTCAATATGCTCTGCTGGTCGTGTAGAAAGTCTTATAGTTACTACATATGTAGAATGTGTTTAGGATTTTCCCTATCATTTTAAACGCCATTGAAATTTTCACAAAAATTAAAGTTCATGTGAAAAAAACTGAAAATATTGTAATACAATAATTAATCCAACAATTTTTATGGCAGTGGCAAATGTAATGTTAAATAGAAGTAAACTTTAAACCAGTTAATGAAAGTGGAAAATTCATATGTATGTATATACAAGTAATTAAAGACAATATTTTTTCCAGAAAATCCCCTTTTTTTAATGATATAAAAATATTTCATTATACAGATCCTGTTAATTTTTTTCATCATGATATTATAATAATTATATTTTTACATGGAGAAAAAAATGCAATATTCCGTAGACATAAAAAGATTGTAGTTTCCAGTCAGTTAATTTAGTTTTTATTTCTTATAGCAATATGTTTAGTTTTATGTTTAATATTCATGTGAAGTGGACAAATTGTGCGACAAAAAAAAGAGATGCGGAAAAATGACAAGGACACATACTTAAGTACACAAACACACACAAGTACAGATTGAAACGGTGACGTACATAATATTTTTATATATACTTGTAGCACTGTAGTGAGTTTCGTTGTCTTGTTGTTCTGTTATTGTTTCTCATAATATAAATTCAAAAGTTATTGAGTTATTTTCAGTGAATGTTTGTGTCGAGTTATATAATAATAATAATAGTATTATACTCCTGAGTTGTTATGTGGCAGTATGAGAGTGTTTGTGTGTGTGTGTGTGTGTACGAAAAGTAATTCACATGTTAAAGTTTTTAAACTTTTGGGTTTTGGCCAATCAAGATTGAGTTGAGATAGTAGTAGTTTCCTTTGGGTAATTTTTATATAGGAATGTTAAATTGGTATAATTTTGGTGTTTTGTTTTGTTTTTCCCTTCTCAGCCTATACAAAAGTTCCGGTGGTACAAGATAACAATACATATTTGGTTTTTGGTGTTGGTGTTGGTGTAGTTCTGTTGCTGATCAATGTTGATGTTGTAGTAGTTGTTATTGTTCTTCATTCAACACATTACATAAAATTATAATGATTTTTTTTGTCAGGATAGTTAAAAGAAACATCACGATATGACACAATATAATATATTATATTATATAACATTTGATATCATAATTCATAATATATATATATTTAGATTTTATATTTCAATAATATACCATATACAGATATATGTAATATATATATTTAGTTTAATTGAGTTCATTCCGCCCTCTAATAATTACACAAAAAAAAACAGTACCATTTATATTATTTCTCTTCTTTCAAACCATGAGATAATCATTGTTTTTTTTCACACCAATCTCCGCAGCTTTCCTCATTGATGCATACTGAGCCCGGAAGTTGATATTATTCTTTACTTCATCCGCATCCGGATAATGTTTCTTGGTTTTCTTTGGAGCCCAACTAGTTTTGACAGAGTCGTTGATTTTACGACAATTCTCACTGTACAAAGACTTTCTATTGATTTCGGACTGAACTTGGGCAATCGGATCATGTTTGAGAGGGCGGGAAATTCCAGCACCCGCAGTATAACTTGAAGTATAGCTCAATGGTCTCCTGCTTGTTCTGCTACTGTACAAATCCTCATAGTCGTCGAGTGGAGTAACAGCCCTCTCATATCTTGAGGAGGAAGAAGTAGAAGGATAATCATAACTTGTTGTTCGAGGGGTGTAGCTACTACTTGTGCTGGTGTAGGCTAGGTCAGGGAAATAAACACTGGAAAGTCGGGTTGGTTTCTTCCTTGAAGACTCTCCAATTCTTTTAAGGACGGCTTCCGCATCCCGTCGAATCTTTTGAGTTTCACTTTCAATCTCACTCATTTGTGGTGTCATGATTTCATCAAGATACTTATCCACTCGTTGTCTTGCTGGACGGGTGATTGTGGGTGACACGTAAGTATCATCCGGATCCTCATCATCATCACCCATATCCAAATCCGCATATACTTGTCTCACTCTGGGTGGAAGAACCATGAGCCTGCTGTTGGAAATAAATGGATCACCTGAACACTGAAGGATCCGAGACTGAGCTGTTGACGGGTAGAGAGAGTTGGAAGTTGAAGGTGATGAGGAAGAATACGAGTATCCTTCTGGCCTTGAAGAATATGTACAGTAGGACGGAAGACGGGACTCTGTCACAGTGTACACTCGTCCACCACCACTATTATCCATTTTTGTTATTGTTGTTGATAAAAACTTGACAAAACTTTTTAGTTCTTTTAACTATATTATTATGTAGTTATAAATACTCAAGTCTGGAGTAGGGAAATTTTTTTAAAATGAACTTTTTCCCTTTATCAACAATAATAATAATAATAACTATTATTATTATTACTATTGGTTTTTCAAAGTAAAACTTTCTACCTATGTACAAAAAAATGGGGAAAAAACTAAATTTGATTTCGGATTTCCACACTGATTATTTATTTAGTTGAGCAGGAAGGTGAACAATATATTATAGAGGGAGAGAATGTAGAAATGGATAAAATATACAAAATAAGGAAGAGGAAGAAGAAGAAAAAGAAGAAGCAACTCCAATTAGAACTTTTTTAAATGTTGGATAGTGGTTGGTGTGATGCTTGCCTATTGCTAGTCTGTATTCCGACTTCACACTGAAAACCGAAAGGACTTGCTTTGCTATTTCAACTTGGCAGAGAAAATCATCTTTATTTATACATTCTGGCAACGTGTCAATTCCTCTTCTACTGCCTACCACTACCATTAGCTAAAGTTGTCGGGGCGTAAGAAATACACGAGATACATATTTCACATCCGTACATACATATGTGCATATACACTTTGTTTTAGTTGCAGCATTTATTCAAAATTGTGTATTTCTTAAATTTATATAATATATCTATCTCTGCTTATTCATATATATGTATGTGCATACTTGTGTATTGTGTATATTGTACATCTGTAATCTATACAAACATAATGAAAAAATAAAAACATATCTACATGCATGCATGGAAAATTATACTCTTTCACAGTCAGTATTGAGTGTAGACAGGAGTATTTTACTTTTACTGTACAAAATGATATGTATATAATATATATTTTATAGAGGTTTAATTTTTATAACGGCCCATTTAATTTTACCAAGATTTTGAGGCTTCCGTATTTTCTGATTCCAGATATTAGATATTAGACATTCGCTACTTGTTGTACTTTATACTTGGTTGTTATTTACATTTACCTACATTTCATTTACATATATATCTTGTACTGTTGTAAATTACACATAACATAATATATTTTGATGATCTATGCACTATGTCATACCCACTATATGTGTTACATGTTATTTGTACCAAGAAGAAGTGAGAACCGAGAGAGATACTTAGAGATGGGCGCAGAGAATATATGTGCCGTATTGTGTTGACACTGAAAGGAAATGAAAAAATCTTTCCTTGACGTAAAACTTGTCAATCACTCGAATTTTTTCCAACCACCCATTTACTATTTACGAGCTTTGGCTTTGGCTTTGGAGTGGAGAGTAGAGAGTAGAGCGGTTCTCAATTCTCAATGAGAACACAAACACATAACACGGAACAACAACAACAGAGGACAGAGAAAGTAGAGAGGATGAAGAAAAAGAGGAAATTAAAAGAGACGGAGGAGAAGGAGGAAGAACATGACGATGATAGTAAAGTTAAAATAATAATACTTTTTTTTATTCTAATGAGGTTACAAACTACAAACACATCCCTCATTTACACATGCACACATATGCATATTATCATTTCTGTATTATGTGTATTATGTGTCTAGTTTAGATACTCACATTATTATTTCTTAATGCACAATTTACCAGGAAAAACGAGCCCTTTCATTATTCATTATATAGTTGTGCATTTTGCACAAAGTGATACATGATTCTGAATTCTGAGCCTCATTAAAACGGTTTGATCTTTATATTAAAGGTTGTTTTCATAATTAAATTACTAATTAAAGATTGCAAATTGTTTACAATTTTGTTTTTTTGTTTTTTAAGCATTTCATTTTATTTTATTTTTTTGTTAATCTTTTTTAGTTTCTATCAGAGACAAAAAAAGCCTCTATAGTTTGTGATTGGTTCATAGTGATTTAATATTCAAAATAGCCATAATACGATATATTATGATTTATGATTCCAGCCAGAGCCAAGCAAATAAAAAATAAATACAACTCGTAAAAGAATCAAAATCGTATGTATTGGTCGTAGAACGTACATAATAATAATAATAATAATTGTGCAAAAGTGGAACAGAAGAGAAAAAATGTTTAAAAAGAGCAATAATATTTTTGTTTCCTCTCATGTTTTGATACTGCTTTGTGTGGGTTTTCAAGGGAGTTAGCAGTTCAACGACAGACAGTCATTTACCATTTACCCAGCTAAAAAAGTAGAAACTAAAAGCAAAAAAAGTAAGTATACAAGATACAAGACACAAGTATAAACGGTTCTCCTAAGTCAAATTGAGATTAGACCAGTAAGTAGTAAGTAGTAACCAGGATTCGCCAGTAAACAGAATAGATTAAAACATGAGGAAGTGATAGCAAATGGATTGACATGCTCCTACATATGTATCATGTATAGGTACTTTTCACATTTGTCAGTAATTGCAATGAAATTGAAAGCATATGTTTCGGTTCGGTTCTTCTTTGGGATTCTAAATTCTAGATTCTACTACGAGTATAAAGTATACTTAAACTTTTTTCTTCCAAAATTCAACATAACACACGACTCAACACACAAAACACAAACATACAAAAACAACAACATAAACATTCAAGATAAAATTTCATCTGAATGTCGGTTTCGAAGAAACGAGTAAAATGTCAGTAAAAATAGTCCATCCACACTATATAAACACTAGACGATCTGAAAAAGGCAATTTATCGAAAATTTTAAAGTAAACGGGGTTCATATCGTTCGTTTTATTCTGAAAATCAACCTCTGGAAAAATCAGTCCATTTGAATCAGGTTTAGAGGTCACTCAAGATTACCAACGTTGACCGTGTATTTTAAGTGAGAGAAAGTTCAAAAATTGAGGGTGAGGAGGTAAAATTTTTTGAAGTCTCAGAATTCTGAATGAAATTACTCTAGTCATGTGAAAAATTATACAAAAGGAAAAAATCTCTTACTGGTTTTTTTAGGGGTCCAAAAACCCCAAAAAATAAAGAAAGTCTGATTTTTTGATACCTTTGAAAAGGCGAGAAGAGAATTTCGTGAAATTTTCTCCCGTTGAATAGAGTAACAGAAAATTAGAGAGACTCTTGATTTGAATACTAAAAAGTGACCTGGCGTGACCTCTAAAACTAGTCGAATCGGTCTGAATTTTTTGAGAGTCTTAACTTTGAAGCAACTATACAAATAATTTGTTCTTTGTTAAACTTGACAACTTGTGTTTTTGACACAGTCTACTGCACACATTTAAAACATCAAATATTTCAATTCCATTTCACATCCAAATTATAATTTTTGCCATTCAGCAGGATTTTTTCCTGTTGTAGCTAGTAGCATCGTAATAAAATGTAAAACGAACTTACTTCTCGCTTGAATTTTTAAATGATATAAATGCTACATGGTTTCACAATAATTTTCTAATCGTTTTGTTTAAGGTTGAATAATCAAAGATGAGCACTTAATTTTCCATGGTTCATAATAGATGTTTATATATTACTTGAGCATAAGATTAAATATTCGGAATCTTGGTACTCAACATGGTTGTGCGGAATTATTCATTACAAATTAACGTGGTAATAAAATGTGGGTATCACACACGAAAAAGTAGTGTATTTAATTCATATTGTAGTTTATGTGTAGAAACTTATATGAAAGTCTCCACAGGACAAACAGTATAGTAGAAAAGCAAGGTAGTGAAAAGCAAAAGATAGAATGAAAAATTAAGGTAATACTTTATTTTTATGCTTGGTTGAATATTCACAGACGAAAGAGAGGAAAAAAAACACAAGATTTACCTTTTAAATACCGTCCAACGATATGCATGCATACAAATTACACATGGAAGTTACCCATTTTTCTTACTTGCTGTTTAAAAGTTTAAATACTATCAAGAGCCGAATCACGTTTTCCTCTAACGTTCTTCGTTTGTGTTTTGTAGTTTGTGTGTTGTGTTTTGTGTTGTGTTTGTAAATAATTCATTCTCCCCTGTGTGTGTGTGTGTCTTTCCTCTTTGTTTCTCCACTTGAGTTCACGTGCGTGTCTATACAAAATAGTACAAATTCACAATCAGAACGACAGACGAGTGTAGTAAAACTGTCGCTTTTTTGAAACACCATTGTAAAAACATCATTTATCTTTACAGCTTATAGCCATACGTCTTTTGTCTATCATTCCATTTCAAATTCCAATACAAAAAAGATATGAGCACATCATGTAGTACTAAAGAAAGATGTATTATTGAAGGAACTTTCTTCAAGTATTACAAAAGCTCTAAAAGTTATATCCACTTTTTATAAGCATGTTTGTAGATATTTTACCAACAAAATTTAGCTTATTTTTTGCTTTTTTTTACAATTTTTAAATGTATTAAGTATTTAACTCCTACCTTATTTTAATTCAAAATTTTTTTAACTTTTTCCTACTTTCACTTTACGAAATGTGTGTAAAGTCTCATGAAACCCCCCATCAAAATGACTCGGGATTATCAAATTTTTTTAGATCTTTTTGGACTTTTTGGAAAGTGATTTGGAAAACAATGAGATTCAAATCAGTCGACTACAGATTAGAAAAAGATGCTCAAAGCATAATACATGCAACATGCAGTTATGTAATATTTTAGTAGACGCTAATTTCTTCTCCAGACTCCAGAATCTATATTTTTTAAGTAAAAAAAATCATAGATAATCCCCGAAATACGTATATTGTATATTGAGCATATTGATTATTGATGTAACATTGCATTAAAATCAGAACCATAATACTACCATCGTTCAATGTAAACTAAATCAAAAAAATCAGTCAAAAATAGAGTAAAATGGAAAGTCAACACGTGTAAATTATTGTCGTGGAAGAATAGAAGAGTGCAGTCTGACAGACCCACGAGTTGCGTTTTTAGGAAAAGTGCTGGGTGCTCTGGGTAAATCCAAACCAAAAGATGTGCATGATATACAACATACAAAATACAAGCATTGTTCAAGTTACAAGTGTAAGCATTGTAAGCATGTAATGAGATGTAAGGTATAAGTATCTTGTAATACAATACTAAGACGACTCCGTTATCCGTTTCCATTTTATACATTACATATGGGATATGGGTTGATTTAGTCTGTTTCTCCTTTCTCCGGTTTCCATTTCCTAATACGATTCCTTCTGGAAATGCAACAAAAAAGCACATTACATGATCCTGAAATTGGCAAGTTGACGTCTGAAGAAACGAATAAATAAACGAGCTTGTCTATCTTTTTGGCTTGAGCTCACTCATTCATTACATGAACAACAGGAGCAGCAACAGGGAAGACAACGGCAGAAAACACAAGAAAGAAAAAAGGGAAGAGAAAGGGGATGGGATATTTTCATTTGCTTCTCCTCTCTAACGTCTACTGTCTACTTATACTGTCATACACAAGACACAAGACACAAAATATATTATATTATGCACAGAACAGAAAACAGATTTAATTCAAGTCAGGAGAAAAGAAAAGGCAGACAGTAGATTACATAAGGAAACACATTGTACATTGTACAAGTTTTAATCACTGTCTACTAATTAATGAACATTATAATGACGTCCTTGTTTCCTTCGTCTCAAGTCTCATGAGCCTCCATCTCAACTCAACCCGACCAAACTTTGGTGCATGCATAAATAGGTCTAGCTTTTTGTAAGGGAGAAAATGGACAACCTTGTCTACATTTTTAGCATCTTAGAATCTCTCTTCCAGACAAAACAAAAAAAAGGTATTATACTTATTATATGAATTGTGCACATGAAACTGCTAGTAAATAGTAAAAGTACACAAGTGACATTGTGAATTGTGAATTGTGCAATATTATTTGCACAACATGATACCACAGTCAAAGTGTTTCTTATTTACAGCCATTTATATTAATAATAATTGTCACTGTCTGTACTCATATAAATCAAATCATTACCGCCAGAAAGAGCAGATGAAAAATCATGATTCCAGATGGGCGTAACTAAATACTACTAGTAAATACGGATACACTAATTTTTTCTCCATCTTTTTAACCTTGCTATTTTTATGATACTCCTCTGCCACATCAAATCCAATCCAATCCAACATA
Organism: Sminthurinus signatus; assembly: GCA_019776565.1. NCBI lineage: Eukaryota > Metazoa > Arthropoda > Collembola > Symphypleona > Katiannidae > Sminthurinus > Sminthurinus signatus. The sequence goes on from JABASP010000293.1 coordinate 8,748, forward strand.
AGTATGTACATACAAAGTCATGTGCTGAAAACTGAAAAGGAAAGAAATAAAAAAAAATTCCACGATTTTATTCATGTATACAAATAAAAAATATGTATAATATGAGCAAAGTTTTAAATTTTGAAATCACCATGCACCATAAAATAATTTATGATAAACTGTTGGAATATATTTAGAAAAAAAAGATGACAACCATTCACCATTCACCATACAGCATGCATAATACGTGTAATACATAAAACCGACGTCGGCCAGAAACCAGAACCCAAACCCGAACCAGAAAAGAGATGGAAAGAACTAGAGTCTAGAGTCTAGTGTCTAGAGTGTTGTAAACGTCAATATTTAACAGGGAGCGGAAGAGTGTTGAAAAGGCGTAGTTGGAAGTTGGATGTTGGAAGTCAAGAGAGTCAGTGGTTCACGTCAAGTTGAAGGAGAGAATGTATTTAATTTTTTCCTATTCCTGTTCCTTGATCTGTCGTGTAGTCTCTTTTTTCTTTCATTTTCCATGCCAGCCACAAAACATCACCAAACTAAATACCATCAAACAACGACAACGACTACGACTACGACTGAAACAGAAACAGAAACAGAAAAATCAGGCTATGTTCTGTTTTCTGTTTGCTGTTTGTTGTATATAAGTATAAGTATACTTGTATACAACAAGTTACTTAGTATGACTGAGCTGACTGTAAACTGTTAACTAAATAGTAAAAAACACATGTCTAGATTCTAGAGTCTAAAATCTAGAATCTAGAAATTACTGATATACCTACAGAACATATAACCAAGTACACTTTGCCGATATAGATAATGCATTCTGCATCGTCTAGTATCTAGTATCATGCATGATTTTACACACATCTACTTTTGTTTAATACTAAATACCCATAACACATACAATATAGAATATACAATATACAAATGAGAAATGAGCATAAAATGTTGGCAAAAGTTGTTTTTACCAGAGCAGAGCTGTGCTCTCACGGAGTAACTAGCAAAATTTTTGCCTACTCTCCATTTCTTTTTTCCATCTTGGATTTACTTTGCATCTATAATCTATATCGAAGATTTAATATGTACAATATATAATGTATACAACGTACAGTTTATACTAGTTCTAGTACGGTGAATGGAATACAGAGCACAGTGTGTGTATAAAGTATAAAGTATAAACTGTAGCTGCTAGATACTAGATACCGACTTTCTACAATAAAGGAGAATGGCCTCTTTTCTCCTACAGAATGGAGATTTGGTTTGGCAACAAAAATCATCTTTATTTTTAAACACTGATCTCTCTCTCTCTCTTTTTCCCTCTCTTGATCCTGCTCTGCTCAACTCAAACGTCTTTTTACTTCTTCTTTCTCTTCTTGGTTTAATTTCAATCGAAACTTTCATGTATCAGTATTCACTATTCACTATTCAGGATTCAGTATGCATAAAACGGAGCATAAGTAATAAGTAGTAGCATCAAAATCGGAGCAGAGAGTCAGCGTCAAAGAGTGAGCTTTGGTTTTGTTTTCATGTTTTCATTTCAATTCAGGTAGTTACACTTACAAATCAAAATATGACCGAGTTTTTTCCTTCTCTCTCTCTCTCCTTTTTCCTGCCCTTCCCAATTCATTTCACTTTTCTTTTTCCTTTTCTCATTCTCAGAGCAAAACAGAAGACAGGAGACCGAAGATAGTGCAAAAAAAAAATACAAAAACCTTTTAACAGCTCTGTAATTGAAAACAAAGTTTCCTTCAGTTCACTGTAAAACTCGAGACGATAAAGACGGTTTTTTTTTCTCTTTTAGTGAAAATACAAAATACACATTGCACATTTCTCACACATCACACATACATACATATACGTATTACATGTACACATTTTTTTATGCTCTGTCAGTATTGAGTACAAGATACATGACTAGTTTAGAGTTTAGAGTTTATTTTTGACATTGTGTAAATAGTAAATAGTGTAGAAAATTAATAGTATATACATTATACATGTACATAAAATACATATAGATCTAAAAGAGAACTTTTATGTTACTTTTTTTATCTTTATATGGTGTATGGTGTAACACAAAACCTAAATTGCTAAAAACACAAGTTTATCTCATATCTTTCATATTACCTTATATCTTATCATGTGCTATCTACTGTACAGTTCTGTGTTCTGTGTTTTGTGTGGTGTAAGTGCGTGACAGTGTACATTGTACAATGTACATGCAAATTTGGAGCTTATAGTAATAATAATAACCAGAAGTGTGATTCATAATCATATTAGTTTTCGTATAATAAGTGTAATTATTATGCTCATAGTGCTTTCAAATGATTGGGTGAATCAGTGAATGAATGATGATAGTAAATCGTAAATAGTTCAAGATTCAAGATTCACGATGCTCATGACCAAAAAAGGAAAAAGGGATTGGAAGAAAATGTAGAATTTAGAATGTGGGATTCTAAATTGAAACAGTTTCTCTCTTCGCCTCTCGCTTTGTTCATGCATCCTGCATGAACATTTAACATTTAACATCTTCATCGACGTCTGTCTTCCTGTCCAAATTAGGTGAAATGGAGTCTCGTGGTGGGAGAACAAAGTGTTCACAGACGACAGCGCGCGCTCTAGACTATTTTGATAAATTTTGCTCGGCCGACTCACTCGAGTTAACTCTTTCACTCTATAAAAAACTATGTGATGTCATCAAAATCAAACCAAATACTTTTCCTAATTTCTTCCCAAAACTTTCGGTAAATGGTTTAAAATTTGACTCAATGATAAATGATACAATATCAATAAAAAAGCAAAAATGAATTTAAAATGGAAACATGGAGCTAATGAATAATTTTTCTATTTCTTTTGTTTTCTTTTCTTTTTTTTTATGAAAAATAAAGTCAACGCTCACCTCTTCCGACGCTCAAGATTTACTATCAAAATATGAAAAGCGGGTTTCTCAGAAATGTTATGAGAATGGGAGGGCTTGTGAAGGATGTAGAGTTTTAATTATCGGTGCGGGTCCTTGTGGACTTCGAACAGCAATTGAAGCTCAACTGCTGGGTGCAAAAGTTGTTGTGATTGAGAAACGTGATAGCTTTTCCAGGAACAATGTCCTACATCTATGGCCCTTTGTCATTACGGACTTGAAAGGTCTGGGTGGGAAAAAGTTTTATGGCAAGTTTTGTGCGGGTGCCATTGATCATATAAGTATCTGTAAACTTCAGTTTATGCTCCTTAAAATCGCCTTGCTCGTCGGTGTGGAAGTACACTTTGGAGTGGGATTTGAAAATATAGTGAAACCTGGTGTTGGTTCCAATCCAAATAAAGGATGGACTGCTCTCCTCTCTCCAGAAAAACACGTGTTGTCAAACTATGAATTTGATGTTTTAATCGGAGCGGATGGACGTAGAAACTCTTTGAAGGGTTTTAAAAGAAAAGTCCTCAGAGGGAAACTAGCTATTGCCATCACAGCTAATTTTGTCAACAATCGCTCAGCGGCGGAAGCCAAAGTACAAGAAATTAGTGGAGTGAGTTATGTGTACAAACAGGACTTTTTTAATCAGCTGTGTCAAACCTTGGGCATAGACCTGGAAAATATTGTGTACTATAAAGATGAAACTCATTATTTTGTTATGACGGCTAAAAAACACAGTTTACTCTGGAAAGGAGTTCTCCGTGAAGTAATTTTCAGCATATTATTACACATATTTTTTTACTGGAAACTTTTTTATTTACTAGAAAGAAAAGCATTTTTACAAAAAATTCAGCTATAATAATTAATAACTGTGTATAAAATTTGAATTGTACAGGATCACCCAGACACTGACACGCTCCTCGCTCCAAGTAACATAAATAGGGAAAAACTGGAAAGTTATGTGATGGAAGCTGTTCGTTTTTCAACAAATTCCGGTCTTCCTAATCTGGAGTTTGCTAAAAACTATCGTGAAGAACCGGACTTGGCTTTGATTGATTTTACTTCCTTGTAAATGAATTATAAATTACTTATTACATTTTCAATATCTTTTTATTATTTATTATAACATGCTTCTTACTTTTAATGTTATTATTATTAATTTGCTGTCTGTTACTAGTATTTACTTGTTACCTTTTTTGAAAAAATAATAATTAAAATAAATATTATGAACTATGAATAATTATAAAGGTACGCAGCGGAAAATGCCTGTCGGGTTGTTCAAAGAAAAGGGAAAAGACTCCTCTTAGGTCTCGTGGGTGACAGTTTACTTGAGCCATTTTGGCCACAAGGTATAAAATATAAAAACATTAAAAAAAATTATAATCATTACAAAGCATATTAAATTCAAAATCAAACTATATAAATAATAATAAACGACAGAGCATAATAATTACAGAGGTGCTTTTTTTTTTTTTAATATTTTATTTTCATTATTTAGGAACTGGAACTGCCAGAGGATTCTTAAGTTCTTTTGATATTTGTTGGATCTTGAAAAGTTGGGCAAAGAAATCCAAATCCGTGGTGGAAGTGATTGCAGAGAGGGAATCAATTTATCGACTTCTTGCTCAAACCACACATGAGAATTTGGCGAAGGACCACACTCATTACACCGTGGATCCACGAACTAGATACCCGCATATAAATTTAGATACGGTGAAACCATTTCAAGTTCAATCGCTGTTTGACTCGGATGAAAAACAAGATGCTGACAGTAAAAGTAAGAATAACAGTAACAGTAACGGTAGCACTAATACGCAGTGCACAAGTAGCGGCGGCAAGTCACTACAACAAAAAACAGGATCCATTTCCACACCTAGTAAAAAATTGCATACAGCTGAGAAAGCGACAACTTTAAATTCATCTAATAAACAGCACCAGCGAAAGGAAAAGCAACCCGCACAACCGTCATCATCATCACCACCACAGAAAACTGAAACGTTAGAGCAAAGTGAAGATTTTCCAGGTTAAATAACAAGCTTTGTTTATGTATTTGTATTTTGTATTATGATTTTTTGTTTTACTTTTTTTCATCTATGTTTAGTGTTTACGTTTATATGCTTGAGCTTTGAGCCTTGTGCATCTTGCATTAAAACCTTTTTAAAAAAATAATGACAACTCTTTGAATTAATTGCAGATGTAGATGAAATTTTAGACTGGTACCGTGAAAATCTGAAAGAACATGAAATAAAAATTGATGGGATTCAGGATATTTTTGTTCATGGGAATACTCTGTGTGCAATTTTAAATCGATTCCGTCCTGATCTCTTGGAATACCCCGTTCCACCCGAAGTTCAACAAGGAAATGATGAAACGGAGCAGGCTGCTTTTAGAAATCAGCTAGCTTTCGATTTTCTCAAAAGCGAATATTTTTTACCGAGTGTAAGTCATATGTTTTTGTGCACTTTGGAAATATTTTGATAACATGTATGTGTAACTTGTAAAGTATAAAGTATATTATAGTATACAAAACACTTTGTGGATTTCTTTTACAGCCTGTCAGTGGATTAGATGCCATTAAAAATTTCTCCTCAAGTTTATCAAATCTCATTCAATATGCGGTTAATGTGTATGAAACTTTCAAGTACCTGAATCCTCAACCTCCCATCAAGGTTTTCATTTTGCTTTCCATATTGTACACAAATAACAAATAGCTTTATTTCCTTAATATTTTAATATGATGCTTTATGATGTACATATAAAACGATGTCAAAATTATATTGTCCTGAAATAGTTTCCAAAATTTCCTGATCAGCCATGTGAGTCTGGAAATGAGTCGCCAACTAGCCCTTGCTCTGATACAGCGTCAACAGGTGGTTATTTCTCATCTGTTTGGACGACTTCAACAAATTACTTGGATGGAAATAATGTTACTCAAGATAGTAATGGAAATGGTGAGTCTGTATTTCATATTTCAGTTCAACCTCAACTTTGAGCAATTTTTTTATAGACATGTAATTTACAACCTGTTTTTCATTTTGAATAATTGTGAAATCCAGTGACTCTAGAATGTCCAGAAAGTCCTCCAGAATCTGCCTTTGGTCGAAAATCCTCTGGATCTGGGTCTGGATCTGGTTTAAGACGTTCTTCCTCAGTTCAGCGAATGATTCAACGCCTGGACAATAATAATCACCACCAAACACACAACAACCACAATAATAATATGACTCCAAGTTCTGGTTCTGGTTTCTGCCAATTTCAGGATGCCTCTGAAAATAGATGCGATTCTCCATCTGAAGTATACATCTACAATCCTTACAGAACTATCAACAATGTGCGATTAGCTGCCTAAATAAATCAAAGTTGCTTTTTCTGCTTACAAGCTTCTCTAATTTTACTTTTTTTATACTTGTACTTGTAAAGTTGTGTACTGTACATTGTACACGGAGAAATAAAACTTTGACTGTACTCTTGATTTAGGAAATCAAGCGGAAGCGTTTAGAAGAGGCTGAGAAGACAAAAGTTGAGACGCTTCGCTTAGTTCACCTTCTTCAGACGAATCAGAAGGAGGCTCGAGATGAAGAGAGGGCCAAGGAACGAGAAAGGTTCATTCGATCTCAAAGAGCTCTTTCCCAATGTGAGCCTGTGGAAGAAACCTGCACAAATAATTTCAAAACGATAGAAACTGATGACTTTTTCAATGAATATAACATGCGGTTGTGGAAATCATCCAGGCCGAATATAGGAGAAAGGACACAGAAATTAGAAGCTAAACTTTTGGTAAGTGCAATTAATTAGTATACATAAAATCTTATCCGAGACTTGTTAATTATCAATGTACACAGATAATTTTACATGGATAATATATTGACTACAACTTTTAAATTTAATTTCTGTAGGGACTAGAGAGAAAACCCTCATTTAACGAACTACCGATTCGACAACAACCACGAACAACCGGTCTCATGAGAAGTGCTACTGAAAGGCATGTTCAGGGTTCTGTCCTGCCCTCTGTCCAAAAGTTGAGGAAGGACGGTAATATTGTCCAAGCTATTGAAAGGAAGTGTGCGGAGGGACATGGTCACGTCTCACTTAAAACTAAACTAGAACCACAAACTGAAAAGGTAAAATTTAGTAAAGAGACAATTATTACATCTTTTTTACTTTATAATTTTTATCTACAAACTACAAACTGTGCAGAACGAGATAAAATACAAATAAAATTTAATTATTCTCAAATTTATTTAAAATAGAAAAAAGAACAAGTTGATTCAGATCCTAAGAGTAAAGATAGATTAGCTCCAACTGTGACTCCAAGTTCAAATTCAACCTCAACTTCTAATTCTAAATCAACTCTTGCCCCGCCTTCAAAACTTGTGCAAAGAGCTCATACATTTTCCGGAAAGGGCTCATTAAAAACTTCTGCATCTTGTGCTGCAATCGGAAGTGCGAAAAAGCCGGAGAAGAAGAAAAATGACTTTTCAGAGTATTTTAAAGCTATGGATGCCCTTAAAGCCAAAGAGGAGCAAGCGAGATCCAAGGTACATCAAAACAAACCAATAATGTATTCTTTTCGAGTATTTTAATAATTTAATTAAAATAATCTATAAACTATAAATATAATCCAAATAATACAGTATATAATATACCATGTTTTATGTAAACTCTCTATTCATAAAGGCAATGGAAAGGATGAATGCAAGATTGGAAGCTGAGGCACGTCAAAAGGAAGAGGAAGAGAAAAAAGTACAAGCCATGAAGGAATATGCAAGGAAAGTTGAGAGAGAACGGCTGGAGAGAAAACAACGAATGGAAGAAGAAGCAAGGAAAGCAGAGGAGGAGGAGGAAAAACTCAAAGCTTCAACTCAATCCACAAATGAAAATTACAAGATCCCTGAAAAATCTCAATATGAAATAAAATCCCCATCCAAGGAACAAACAGTAGCAGCCAAGGCAATGAGCAGAAGGTCCATGTCCATCATGTCCAATGTTTCTACTGAATTTGATGAACTATGTGACATTTCAGAGGATGATGAGGAAGAGCTATTTGCAAACCTGTCATTGAAAGATGATGAAGTGAAACATTTGTTAGACTGGACTGAAAAGAATTTTAATGTTCGGACATGAGTCATTTTGATGTAAAGATATAAATAATATATTATATTTACGTATTATATTTGTACTTTGTACATGTATGGAAAACAAATTTCCTCCCTCAAATTTTGAAACCGAATCTGTAATATGAATTCTAAGTCATAGATAATAGGCAAAATCTACCATATCAAACACAACATTATTTACTACAAAAATTATGTATTTCATGTAACGCAAAAAAAATCTAGTCACAAACTCTATGTATTATGTGTGTAATACATAAGCTATAATTTATAATTTATATGCTTGCTTATTTTTGTTTTGATGCTTCTGACTTGATACATAGGCACAAAAAATAAATAGATGCAAAATCAGCAGCTACATGTACGTACATCATGAATCATGAATGATAAATAATATCATTACAAACTACAAACATGTGGTGTATGAATGTTACTTTATTGGAAAATCTACATACGTAATACGTAATGTACACATTTATTCCTATGGTATAACAAAATTATAGCATGTGTAAAATACTTGATGGGTTTATGTTGAATTTATTATTTGCAGAAATCAAATATTACATCCTTTAATTTTGCACATGAAACAAATGTCCTTGCTCATGAATCGTGATCACTAACAATTAACTCGCAGAAAATTTTAATACGTCAGCCCACAGACATTAGAAATTGGTTCATTGTTAATGGTGGTGACTTTGATGCTTTGTACAAGCTGTATTATTTACACTGCGTACACTCGAATGTAATCTATTTTCATGGCTGAATCATCTCCACCCCAACTTGGTTTCCATGAGTTGATGGCATTCATAAAGTCCAAATACGCCTAAATTCAAGTCATTTAAGCATATAATAAAACATAGTTAATATTTTAATAACCACATATTTCATATTTTACATTAAAGTAAATGCAGTGTACATGTACATGAGTAAAAACATGTGGTGGAGAAACAGTCTGTCACCACATTTTTATACCAATCCAAAAATCCTATAGTGGCGATTGCTATCCCAATTGCTATACGCTACAAACGCCATTTTTTAACAGATTTTGACGATCTTGAACTTGGTCGCTTTCTCTAGGTCTAAACTAAAAAGTATTTTCTTTCTTTTTTTAGTGATTATTTTTTATAGAAGGAGGCTCACGATATATCCTACTATATTCAAAGATTGCTCCTCTATCCAGAATTTTACTTGTACGTACATACTGAATTTGAGGTTAAAACTTTTGACGATAGACGGTAGACTAAAGTACGGCTAATACTTAGTTATCAAGTCTTTTTTCTGAAACAATTTGAAGAGATATGTCCCATACTAGCGACCGGAGGTAAGTAATCCTTTTAATTAATTGAAAGTACCTTTATTTAAAGTTTAATTGTTGTTTCATTAGTTGTATTTCGGTCTCAGGATCATTTTGATATCAATTTTGTCAAAAAGCAAGTCAATTAATTTTACATTTTACATTTTTGTTCAATTTGGTCAACGTGCACTTCAATATGGCTGGCAGATATATACTCTGTACATTATAAAGTGTGTGTGTGTGTGTGTGTTTCTCTTACTTAGTGTACTTTTATGTGTGCGTCTGTCTTTTGCAAATGTGATTTTTTTCACCTAGAGAAAGCGATAGAGCTCAAGATCATCAAAGTCAGTTGAAAAATGGTAGTACAGCGCACAGTGACGTTTTATAGATGGACTACGAAATTTCCAAAATATGTAAACTTTGATGGCGTCTAGAAGCCATGTTTTTTCGAAATTCGAAAAAACAAGCATATTACCCCTTGAGGGCTTCTAGAGGAGTTGTGTACATATTACCAAATTTTAATCGCAAATCAAAAATTGCTCCAGCCTTGTCAATGTAACTCCGTAATACATTATAAATGGGACCTTTGACCCCCTCCCAGCCCCTCCCATATGGGGATGGATTTTTTTGAATGGGCGATTTTACACGTGTGTGGAATGATAATCCCCCCTGCATGATTTTTGGGCTCGTGTAAAAATGTTGTGACACACTAATTTACGAGTGAATGCTATTACTAATATATGTGTAAATGTAGCAAACACTTTTGGAAAGCTGTCATAATTACCTGTTGAGAGTAATCGGGCCATGGACGTTCATTTGTCAAAGGGAAGAAATCTCCTCCAACCGCTGTATTTAGTACAAAGTGGAACTGTAAATGGTAAAGAAACGTCATACATTTGTACATACGTAGCGTAGTAGCACAGGAATAACATGTGAATAAATCTTGAATTGGAAGAAAGTGGGAATAGTATTGTGATTTGTGAAATAAGAAACGCATATTCATATTGACGTACATTCTGATCAAAGGGAGCCATCCGTTTATTTGGAGCTTGTGTCCATGGATTACCCACATCATTTGGGAATTGACCAAGTTCAAAGAACCCACCGTTGGGAGGATAAATTGATGTCACTTCTTGACCATCCACGGTAAACCGCATGTGATCTGCAAAGACAAAATATGGTTAAAATGACGTTATAAGAGTTACAATAACATAGAACATAGCATCTATTTAGCATGCACTAAAAAATTTTAGCTGGAAAGTTTTCTTACACATAAAATATAAATGTTTTTTCAGGAAAAAAATTAACTAACCTCCTGTCCATTCTAGTTCATACACATGAAAATCTCTATCGAATCCTTGATCTTGAGCAGAGTTTCTTGCTCCATGGGTAAAACTTTGACCATTGTGTCCTGCATCTGGACCTAAGTATCAAAATAAAATATAAAATATATAATACTCATATTCCAACTCATTGACCAACTACATGAATTGAAATTGGAAAGCTGTGGTATATCTACATATTTACCAAAATGTAAAGTAGATGCTACTTGTTCGCTTCCAATATTTACACCATTCCAATCAAACAGTTTTCGATTTCCTCTGGACTCCATTATATCAATTTCACTACAATGGCATAATATAAAATATAAATATAAATTAGCACGATTCAGTTTAATTTTCCAAGCACAAATCATCATTCTCATATTATATTCTTCAACAATATCATAAAATACCCGGATCTAGGCCACTGCCCGTACACCGAGGATTCCGGTAACATCCAGATTGCTGAAAATAAAAGAAAATTTAGACTATACAATAACTGAATTTTGAATGCCCTATAAAGTATTTCAGTTATATCGGAATACAGAGCGCCATTACTGTAAAAACTATTGGAATCTTCATACCTGGCCATGTCCAATCTCCTGAAGGAAGTTTTGCTCTAGAGTAAACAAATCAGAAAAATCAATATTTTTGGACATTGTAAAAAGAGTAAGGTTTTCTGTTTGTAAATTTGCGGGAGGATTATTTTATGACGTGAGATTCAACACTGTTTCTCGTAATACTTCATGCATACTTTTTTCATAAAAAAATACAAACTTACCTAACTTGAATTCGACCATATGTAAAAGAAAAGGAGCCGAGTGTCCTCAAACGACCACTGTATGCTGGAGGCAAGATGTAGGGGTAACTTGCTTGTTTCTCACATTCTGAAGCACCATAGCCAGTGCAGCTATATGTAAATCGAAATCAATAATGAGTAATGCGCAACATTTTTTTTTCCTGCTTTTTACGCCAATAGTTTTAATACCAAGTGTACGTGAATTTCATATTATGTCATTTTCAAGCTCACCCTTCTAATTTTAGATAGCCATTATACAGATACTCGTAATTTCCTCCAAATTTGTCCAAAGTTAATGTAGGCTTTAAGTATAGGACTCCATCTCGAATAAATGTATTTGCCGGATCTTTGTCATACACTTGAAATTCGTTATTCTGTCCAAAGTTTAATTTACAATAATTATTATTTAATACAAAACCATGTACATGGAAGAATAACATTTTTTTAAAAATCAAAAATCAAATATCCTAAAACACTTACGTAACCACCATTCACATTAATTTCATGATGCCACACGTTAGTGTTCAAGGAATCAAAATTATCCTCAAAAATTAAATCTCCAGGTGCATATATTTGCCCTTTACTTGTCCTTGTGATGGATACGTCTAAAAAAAAATTTACCATTCAGAAACAGAGTTTATGTATATAGTATTCCCAAAATAAGTTGTAAATTTCCTATCAATAATATATATTTATAATATTGTATAATATTTAATATATATAATACACAATGTTTAATTACTTACTCTTTGTTCCTTGTGAGTCAGAATGGACTCCAAAGATCAAGGAAATTAATAAACAAAGTTTTATTAACATTTTAAGCAGTTAAAACGGACAGTGAGAATGAGAGAATAAATGAGTAATGAAGGAAAGTAAGAATTTTAATGTATGATTTGAACATGTATACTTGATAAAAATGTTTGCTTTGTAGTTCTATCTCTATTTTTGCAAACTTTTTAAGCATTTTTCAATCACTCTATTTTATTATTTATACTATTATCAATCGATCGATCGTTTTGACATGTCTGCAAACACATTGATGTAAAGTGTGTATACGTATATAGTATATATAGACAATGTACACATGTCCTCAACCACGATTTTTTAAAAGTGGTTTTCCCTTTTTGTCGAATAAGTAATCAATCACAAAATGATTTGCACATGACAAGTGTACACTGTACACTGTACACTCATTGTCGATGGGAAAATGATTGATGGAAATGATGTATTTTTATTTTGCAAAATATGTTCATAGCTCACAGTTCATATCACCACATCAGTTGACATCAACAAATAAACATATGGTATGTATATATATGTACATGGCATATAGGAATAAAACGTTTGAAAAACACAATGTATGCATAAAATTCATAAATTACGTGGAATTTCTTTCAACTCTAAAAATGCTTACAAAGCAACAAAAAATGAAAAAATATTTTTACAATTCCAGTCTGTTTAAATAATAGAAAAACTCAGACATATTTTACGTATATTTATATTTTTTCATTCACATTAAATATATAGTATGTGTATAGCCGTACTTTAAAACGATATTTGCATTTTCATGGGAATGAAACATTCTACATTTTACTATAGTTTAAAATATTATGTATTTAATGATGTAATGATACAACAACATGTTTCATTTTTCTACAGAAATAGATTTATTTAAAAATAAACTTATTTAGTCTCCCTTTTTCAAACAATAATCAAAATTATGAAACATCTAAAACTATGCCATTTACACACAAGACTCCGACAGAGGGACAGATTTTTCTTGTTTTGCGTATTGGAACAAAAATGAGAGCTTCGCAAAAGCCCTTGGCAAAGACGCTGAATTTGAATTTATTGGGATTTTTTTTATTCCCACAAAATATTTTGTTCCAGTGATTATTTAACTAATTGGCTAATTAAGTAAACACTAATCAGGATGCAACGAGCTAATATCTGATATATAACTAAATAATAAAAGGTATACATTGATATAATAAATTATTGTATGTTATTTCTTATGTTGTGTCTTGTCGCTCTCATTGAATTTTGTATCCAAACAGAGTCAGAAAACACACAATGGAACAGAAAAATCAAATCAAGATTCAAGTCCAAAATCTACATTGTTATTCCTGTTCACGGACCTTTAATGACTTTAATACCTTCTGTTCACATCATCACGTTGACAACACAAGTGGACGAAACCAAAAAAAGGTTCAAGATGACTCTGAACCAAGGTATATATAAAAATATAAAAGAAGCAAAATTTTTATTTCTTATAATATTATTAGTGTACTAATATTATAAAATGGTCAATGAAAAATGAAAACGTGTATTAAATAGTATAAAAATATTATTATGTACTCATTATTTATACACAGAATGGATGGCAGTAGCAAAAATTGTGATTTTACACCTTCAAAGGAAGACAAACAAGTAAAAGATTTGGAAAAAATAAAACAAGAACCTGATGACACATCTCCCAGTACTGTTAATCATTCATCCATTGACCAACCATCTACTAAGAGAGGAAGAAAACCAGAAAAGAAACTTGAGAATTTCTATCATTGTCCGAATTGTTATGAAGTCTTCAAACGTCGATCATTACTTAAAGACCATTTTGCTAATTGCTCTCACAAGCCAACTGAATCGTTTCAAGAGTCCCAGTTAAATCGAATACAGAATAATATAAACAATGACAATGCTAAACCTTCAGATCCAAATAAAAATAATAATATTGACATAGGAAATGAAACAAGTAATAATAATAATAATGAAGTATACTATGATTTGGAAGTAAGATGTACAAAATGTCAACTAGATTTTATATTTTTTGATGATTTAATTGATCATCTTAAAATTTTACATTTAAAATCAACCATTGAACCAATACATCCACCCGATTTGTCCTTTGATTCATCATCTTTACAACCACAAAAAATCAAAAGGAAAAGAAAATCAAGAAAGAAGGTTACATCTATACAGACAAATGAGAGTCAAGTAGAGGAGATTCTTGAAGATTCAACAACAACTGTACAAAATCAAAACAATGAAGAAAACATTGTTGATTCACTTCCAGATGATAATGATGATAATGATGATGATGTAGGGTTTGAAAATGATAACAATTCTCCTACTAATGATTTTGATAACAATTCTCCTACTAATGATTTTGATAACAATTCTCCTACTAATGATTTTGATGATCCTTGTGATGATGAAAATGACAATGTAAATAAAATTAATGAGAATGAGAATGATCCTGAATGGAAACCTAGTAAAGAAGAAAGAACTGATGCAGAACAAGAAGAAAATGTATTACCACCTTCATCATCACATTCTGATAAAAAAAAGAAAAAGAGAAAGCGTCCAAATACCTCAAATGATGATGATGATACACCTCAAGTAAAAAAGAAAAAAGTTCGCAAAGAACAAAAACCTAATAAAGACATTTTTTGTGATGTACCTGGTTGTGGAGCAAATTTTGCATCCCAAAAAAATGTGAGGAGACACAAGAAAAATATACATGGAATTATTATTAGTACAGAAAATAAAAACCAGACACCAAAAGTTGTGGACAAAACAAAATTCATGTGTGAGTTATGTGGGACATTTTTTAGAAAAAAATTTGATATGAATCAACATTTACTTATTCATACTGGAGAGAGAAATTGGACATGCTCTTTTGAAGGTTGTGGTAGACCTTTTACTCGTAAGACACATCTACAGAGACATGAAAGAAATGTTCACCAGAAGGAGTTAAATTTCCTTTGTTTTACGTGTGGGATAGCATTTCGGGATAACCATTCCCTTCAATCTCATGCCAATCTTCACACGGTAAAATTTTATGTTACTTTTTAATCTATTCTTGTTTCCTGATATTTTAAATGTTTAGATTGTAGCTATAGTTTATTTTTTGATTAATTATCTTTTGGCACAATCGTTATAGTATTGGAAAAACCTTTTAATGATGATAGTAATATTTTGATATGTTTTTATTTTATTTTAAACATAGGGAGTAAAACCATTCAAATGTGAAGTAGAGAATTGTGGTAAAGCGTATGCAGGTATATATAATATATAGATATATTCAAAAAAGGAGTTTTCTTAAATATTGTAAATTTTACATTCATGCATTATTGCTTAGATTATGTCTCTGTTGTACTTTATTCAACACATAAATTACAGCTAATTTGTAAAATTGTTACTAATTTTTTAATTATTTACATTTTGTCCTTTTGACTGTTGTATTTACAGGTATACGATCTTTACGTGCTCATATGGTTATGCATAAAAATGAGAGAAAATTCAAGTGTGAGCATTGTTCGGCAGCCTTTAATTTCTTGATTGTTCTCAAAAAACATTTACAAACTCATGAAGGAACTAAAACCATCAAGCCACGCAAGTCTTCACCATAAAACTATATCAAAATTTTCCTATAATTCCAGTCCTATATTATCTAAAATCTCAGTCGATAATATGACAACACACGAGAAAAGTAAAAGCTGAGACACATATATTATATTATACGTGTATGACCAGAATTCGTGCCTTTTATATTATATTATATATCAGACAGGATTGATTGTACGATACCGTTTGTTTCATTTTACATTACATTACATTTTAAAAAAATATCGAAACGTCAAAACCATTCATGTACTTTAATTTTTATTTTATGAGATGGATTTCTTTTGGATTCACCCAATGGAACATAATATAATTTAAGTACTACAGTATTATCCCATGTATATATATATAATGGAATTATTGTTTTATGAACAAAAATAAACTTTTATAATGTATAACATTTTGTGGATACTTTTGTCATGTAACATGTTACATAGAGCTTTTAATAAATACATATTATGTCTTTTATTTAAAAGAATAAAATATATAGTTTTATATATTGTACATATTATATGTATAGTATGTGCTTTATCTGTATTATGCTGTATAATAATATGAATATTTGCATAAGAATTTTTAACTAAATATGTATCATAGATCATAGCTCACTTAGCATTTAGCATGCATTTGTATTAAAATCTAAAACAACTCAAAAGCGTCTCATATTTTGATGTACATAATATTTACTTGCTTGAAACAAAAGCTAAAACGATACAATGTAGATTTAGGTTATTTAAAACTCAATACTCAATAAATATGTGCATATATTTTAAAGTTTTACGTTTCTATTACACATAGTATCGACAGAGGCAAAAGCACAAGTATTTGTTTCACTTTTCGCTTTTTCTGTTCATTGGTTTGTTTACAGATTTCAAAATATACATAAGAATGCCTATATAAGGTTTCAGTACACTTAAACTAATACACTTACTTAATAGCAATATGACTTTTTTTATACACACGAAAACGTTTTTTTTTTTCATAATTTATTATACTGAACCAAGCAAACGCCGTACATTAGCTATATAACCTTGTAAACTCTATATGTATGTACATAGTGCTTGCAATGAAGATTTCTCATTTCTTCTCTTTTTTTGTCAAAAAAATTATAACTCTCTGTGTGTTGTGTGTTGACATTTTAGAAAAAGAAGATTATTACTTTTTGGAGTTCAATTTTTTAATTTAATATAGTACATAGTTAGTAGTGAAAAGGGATCAAGATGTTTTAATTTAGAATTGTATAGCAGTGTTTTAAGTTTTAAATGTGCTCTTGTTCAAACGGGGTTTTTTTAGTCTAGTGACTATAGTGACTAGTGACTTTTGGATTTTTTGACATTTGACATCGTGTGGTAAGTGGTAAAAGTGGATAGTTTTTCTATAAAATGAATTTATACAATTTTTATATTGTGAATATACTTGATTTGTTATATGATTCCACAACACTATAACAAATATTCATAAATTATTGTGAATTGTTTTAACAAGTAATATGAGATGTAATATTTGGTATTTTTTGAAAATACAGATCACACAGTATAAAAGATATAAGAGACTTTGACAAATAACACTGAGCTGTTTTTATTTGGAGTACCATGGAAAGAACCTGTGTATCGAAAAATGTTACATACCAATTTTTATGACAACAATGTGAGCCCAGTATAGTTGTGTAAAATAGATCATTATTGATAGCTGATAGCAAAAAACCATCATAAAAGTACGATTGTTTGTTATTTAAAGTAGCACAGTGTATAATATAAGAGTATGATTTTATTATTATCCCATCGTATTTTAATACATTTTCGTAGATGTTAATTATTACTCCTACCAATTCTTGTATAAAAACATTTGGAAAAGAGGATCTCAGTTTTGTGGTACTCAAGAAAACTGGAAAAATATTGGGCCTATCAAAATGACAACATATACCAATGGAGATAATAATAATAAACAGAATGGATATGAATCATGTCCAAGTCCATTTATTAGTTTTAAACTCATGGTTGATCCAGAATTACAATATGATGTACAAAAAAGACAGCTACGGTTTGATGGTGATATTGAAGTAGGAGGAGACCCAAGTCTAAACGTCGGGATTCCCATTGATCCACGTGATTCTGCATACATTAAAAGACTGAATGAAAATAAAAAATGTTTAAAATTTAAACCTTTGATTTATAATGATGTAAGTAAGACGTTTAGAAATTGTATATGTATAACATTTTCATTTGTTTTCAAATATGAATATTATATTTTATGAAAAAATACAAGTATATAATATTTAATATTTACTATAATATATTTTTGACAAATTGATTTGATTTTTTTATGCAGGTTTTACCTCATTCTTTTGATACAAATAACTGTGATAAAAATGGTTTATTTAATGGTCATAATACTACGTTTCCAAATAATGTGGAATATCCTCATTATAACCAATCTTGGCCATACTTTTATTCTCATCCACTACAACAACAACAGCAACAACAACAACCATATTATTATTATTACCAACAAGAATATTATGCAAGAAAAAAGAAAGAAGAAGAAGAGTATTATCAAAAGAAAAAGCAAGAAGAAGAAGAGCTCAAAAAACTAGAACAGAATAAACAAACAGTTCAAGATATTATGAAGTAAGACATTTTCAAGTAGCTGTACTTTCAAGAGTAGTTATTTGTCAATATTATGATGATTTTAAAAGGTATAGAAATATTAATTTTTTTTGAGGATTGTTTCTGATTTCTGTTTTTGTTATAGCAATTTGATACCACTGTTAGAAAAGGATTTAAAAGGTGCCTTAGTTCAAAATTTGAAGAAAGAATTCATTGAACGTCTAGCCTTTAAATCTTTTGAGACTTGGTGTACTGAAAATGAAAATCAAGAAAAGGTAAAAACAAAATATCACAGGATTAAAGTAAATATTAATCATTGTACCGAAATTGGAATATTTTTTTTATTTCTTCTTGTATTCAATTTTAGTAATATCTTTTAATGATGATGAATGTTTTATTTTTAACAGGAAAGACAAAAAAAAACAAAAATAAATGATGATGAAATTCGGGCATGTGATGACCGTTTTTATGTATCTCTTAAATCCAATTTCTGTTCCAAGCCTGATCCTGACCTCAATCCGAAATCCGGTGCTGTCAAAAAAGAAGAGATACTTGAGGTATACAACATATTTTATAAGTATTTATGACATATTATATATATTATGTGCTTGCATGCTGTGAATACTATAGATAAATTATAAATATCATCATACAAGAAGAATTAAAATAAGAAAATTTCAATTAATTGGTTTCTTTTATAAAGTTGTTTGATTTTTTGAATTTCTATAAAACAATTTTTAGAATGAACTTGAAGCAAATGAGCTTGAACCATGTTTATCTTCATCTCCATCTTCTTTATCAACTACATCATTCCATGAAACCTTTTCAATCAATGAATTAATCTCTGATGAAGATGATGATGAAGCTAAACAAGAAGATATGGAAGTTGAAAATGAAAGTGATAGAGTCATAAGGATATTGCAGCTTGACCATAGTTATTGTATTCCTGATGATGACTCGTCCATTAAAGTTCATTCAGGATGTAACCAGGACGAAGTTGACAATAAATATGTCAATGGAATTTCAAATTACATCCCCAAATTATTTCCAGTAAGAAGTGCAGAAGAAGATAAAGCTATTCTCTTCAGTTTTATGACTGATGGAATAGATGAAGAAGATATTCATTTCATGGAGCAAGCATATCCTAAACTAAAAGAAAAATACTCACATGTATGATAATTATTATTCTCATTTCAAATGTTTTTTTTTAAAAAATACTTGTAGTACAATATATTGACTTTTTTTAAACACTAATTTTGCTGATATTTTTTTTAAAAAAAACAAAAAAACCTTGAAATTTTCTCTAATGTAGTAAAAAATTACAAAATATAATTCATTCTTCTTCTTGTTGTTCTTATATTTTTAGTATAGGGCATTTTATCAAACACCATGGGTACGTCATCCACCAACTGTTGATAACCCAGATGAACAACGTCCTCATCGAACTGGATCTGCACGAACAGATGGATTTAATCAATCGGAATATACAAAAACGAAAAGGCAAGCTAAATTGGGGTTTAATTTTCCTGTCTCTGAAGCTGCACCAAAGAAAAGCATTAATAATAATAATAATAGTATTATTGGCATTGATAAAACTGTTGTCCAAAATTGTATTAACAATGGATTGAGGAAACGTCAAGCAACTAGATCTCGTGAAGTAAGATCAAGTAAAAGGCAAATAGTTGCATCGGCTTCTAATAACGGAGAAGAATCAACAACAGAACCAATAAAAAACAATATGTTTATGTCTCGAGGAAAGAAACTTCGTTTTGCAAGAAGTGGAATTCACGGTAAGTTTTTATACCTGTAATTATTTGGTTTCTCGTTTATTTTTTATTTTATTGAATTTCCCTAAAGGTATTAAATAATTAAAGGAAAAAGTTCTATGATAATTTGGTACATTTTATGAAAACATAATCAAGTCAAGAAGTTATGCTTTCATAAATAGTCAGTGTACACATTTTTTGTGATTGGTTTTTGTTTTTCAGACTGGGGACTCTTTGCTGCTGAGCCAATTGCTGCTAGTGAAATGGTCATAGAATATGTTGGTGAGAAAATAATAAAAAAAGGCTTCTTTATGTACCCATAAATTACTTTAAATGAATTTATTTACCATTAGCGATTTATTAGAATATTCGAATTAGATCACTATTACAATTAACTAACTATATTTAATAAAAATAATAATAGGTGAGAAAATAAGGTCAATTATTTCTGATGTACGAGAACGTCAATATGAAATGATGGATATAGGAAGTTCTTATTTTTTTCGTTTGGATTATGAAACTGTCGTTGACGCAACTAGATGTGGAAATGCCGCACGCTTCATTAATCATAGTTGTAATGTAAGTGATTACGAATAAGAATTATTATTATTATTCCCAATGTATTCCCAAAATTTCCAGTTAAGAAAAAGATTTTGAAAGTACATTACATTATAAAATTTCTTTGAATTTAATTGTATTGTTTGTTGTTGTTTTTTAATTTGTAGCCAAATTGTGTACCAAAAATAATTTCTAGTGATGGACAGAAACATATTGTTATTTACTCTAAGCAAGCAATTCGTGAAGGTGAGGAGATAACGTATGATTACAAATTTCCGATCGAGGAGGAAAAAATTCATTGTAGATGTGGCTCATCACAATGCCGAGGATTTTTAAATTAAGTAAATCAATATTATTTATTTTCCACATTCATATTTTACCATTTTTGTTATTGTTAAATAACAACTTTGAAACAAGTTAGATGTAATATTAAAGTTCTATATAGTTTTATAAACCACCAAAAAAGTGACGTACAAAGTAATCATGAGAGACAAAGACACAGTTAATTATTAATTATTATATAGTATATCAAATGAAGATCAAGTTTTATGCAACTACAATAATTATTATTAATAAGTATATAGCTACAATCCTGGTGCAAAGATCATCAAGATCCATTTATCAGTTAGAAAGCTATATTGTATATATATATTATAGTATTCAGTGATTTTCGTAGAAAGTAAGTATTTTCGCATACTTTCAGTTTTAGTGTTGAACTGAATCGTAAGAATATATCATATATTATATTAATTACATGCTGCATGTAACGCAATTTTAGTATAGTAGTAGTAATAGTAGAGGCAATCAATTCAATTTAGTATTTTAATTTTTAACACGACTATTATAATATATTACACAATTATTTTTATCTCTATTAAATGAAACCAAGAAATACTACAAAATCATGACTGTTGAAATGCATTCATTATGTTTATGTCGCTGATAAAATATTCTTTGATTTTTAGACATTTTTATCTCCTTATTCAAAAAGTTTCGGCATTCAACAACTATTGATTTTACTGATTTTTTTTATAGAAAAGTAATGCAACTCAGTTCTCTTAAATAGTTATAATTCTGTCAGGCTCTATTATTTTGTTGTAATTTTACTACTAAGAATGAATCTTATTGAATGTACTATATGAAATATTATGATACCATATGTACAATAAGTGTGTTTATTTTGTTATTTATTGTGGCTTTATTGTTTTTATTGATAGCTCTATAGTTAAATATATGTTAACTGTTATATATAACGCAAATAGTTACAAGTTTATGAGTACTTGGACTATTTATTTTGATTATTTATAGAATACTTCTTTGTGATTGTTGAAAAGAATCATCATTATTTGACTGTACAAACATTGCAATTAAGATTATTATATACCCTATTGAACATTGCAAAGGAAACAATTAATTAAACCAGATAATATTTCGTTACATACACATAATATGTGTTCATCTTCTCTTTTTTTTTGCTCATGTATATTAAATTGTAGATAGAAATTGTAACATGGAACTCTTTAATTTTTAATTTTAAGTACAACATACCTGTAGAGCATTGCGAGTCATGGCTTAGTTAGTTTTATGTAAATTAGTAAACATACATATATATAACAAAATAACCTTTTTCTTTCTATTCTGAATATAATTTTGAAGCGTCCACGTTTACTCCATGATTATACAAGTTTCCTATAGCATGTAAAAACTGACTTACTTTGCAAACCTAAAACAAAAAAAAACAATCAAACAGTATAGTTTAGCTTATTTGTTTTTACTTATTGTAAATTGTAATGTTATACTATAATATTGTAGTATATCTTTTTAAATTTGTATTTTGTACCTCGGGGCTGGCATCCGCCATTAATGCAGGCAGATATACAAAATCAGTTGGAGGCTTGAGAGTTTTTCGCATAGCACCCTGTAAAATATCTTTACTTCCTATTTCTAGTATCATGGATCCCTTTGGTATTTTTTCCACCCCATCTTTAAAAAGTACTGGATTCAATACATTAAATACATGGTAATCTGTATCGGATACTAAGTCTGATTTCCCCGGTTGACTCGTACTCACCCATTTTGAGCTTATCGGTTTTGGAGTGGTAATTACCTCGTTGAAACAAGTTAATAACTTATCCTTTACATCCAACAAGTATTTGCTATGTGGTGCTCTACCACAAGTGTTTACTTCTATTCCAAAAATGCTCTGTTTTTGCAGTTTTTGTAGAAGTGTTTTAATGTCTTTCTTTGGACCAGAAATTGTCACATTGGTCGGAGCGTTATTACATGCAGGTTGAATTGAAGGTGGACATTTCTTTTTTGCCTCCGCCCATGAGAAATTCACACTTGCCATCCCACCCTCTCCAAGTGCTAGAGTTTTTGATTCATTAAAACATTGACCTCTAAACCATGCTAATGAAATGACTTGCTCAGGAGTTAAACACTCATCAACCATGGCACATAAAAGTTCCCCAGTTGAATGACCTAAGTAACCGTCAGGACGGACACCCAAAGATGTCAAAACCTGTACCAAAGCAATCTGAATCGAAATATTCGCAACAAAAGCATCTTGAATATTACTAAAAATTGTGGAGGCTCCTTTTTCAAGAAGAGGGTAGAGTTTACATCCATATTTGTTATCAAGAGTACTAGCACTTTGTGCAATTGATTCCTCAAATACTTTGAAATTTTGAATTAGCTCTTTTCCCATCCCCTCCCATTGACATCCCATCCCACAAAATACGAACCATAAGGGTTTCTTTTTTTGTTTCGGTTTCACATGAAGCGTATTCCAGTCACCAGGTTTGCTGTCTCTGTTATTGAATAGAGTGTAACCTCTGTAAAGATCATCATCTTGTGACTTTTCCTTAAAAATGTTTTGAATCAGAGTTCTTTGTGCATTTCCATCTCCCCTTCTTGGACCTGAAAGTGTTCCCCGGACTATTACGTCTGTCTTCCCAGAACTTGTCAATAAAACTGGGATATTAGAATCAATGGTTTGCTGAATAGAATGCGCACTTTCGATTCCAGCTGCTTGACATGTTACGCTTTTTGTGGAGGAAACAAAATGGCGATGTGAACACTGCTGTTGTATGGTACAAGTTGTAAAAAATAAAAGTTAAACCCAATATTTAACATTTTATTTGAATTACAATAGGATTTAAAAAAAACTAAAACAAAATGTATGCTCATATACAATGTACATAAGTAATATGTATAATATTTAGAGAAAAACAATTACGCACCACGATTGGAGAGAAATGCCGACGAATCCCATTGAAATAAGTTGTGGATAACTTCAACATTATGATAATTTATAGTAAATTTTAATTTATTCAATCTAGATTAGTTTGTGTTTTTTTCGTGGTGGAATTAGATCCACGGATTTTAGATTAAAATAATTACTTGGAATTACACAAGTTAATACTAGTGGTAAATGGTGGATGGAAACTTTATATTTGAGAGAGTATGTGAAAAGTATGAATTATGAATTTTACAAGTTGAGAACTCGTAAAATTAAGCCCTTTACGGTTTTGTAAAACAAAAGAAATACACTATATATGTGTTTTCATTGATACTCGAGTGTTCATACCATAATATATATACATATTAAACAGTATAACATGTGTAAAAATAGTCAATGCGAAAGCATCACACTTGTACAAAACCCAGTTTATGTAATAATGATACTTTTGCGGCTACATTTTTGTCACATTGTTTAATAGCACCATTTTTTAACATGCCACTTGAAATTTTTACAGCCGTACAATAAGTATATTCTGCCAAAACATAAACATTTATTTCTTTTTTACTATCTACTTCTCCACTCAACTGAATAACCCCCCGGTAATTATCCTCGACATAAGTAATAAATACTAAATACAGGTATACGGTATACTAGCTTTCATTATTTTTCAGGCTTGGACCACAGTAATCTGAATTACAGTATGTATTTAACCTTACGTTAAGAAAATAAAAACACATACATGACATTTTTATATGGATGGAAAAATCTGGGAGAATGATGATTCTCTCCTTTTATTCTGCCCATTTCAATTCTAGTTTTGTACATGTGTGTATATGAAATATGAAGAGATGATGCATATTATTGTGTTGTTTATTGTATTTGTAGCGTGCTAGATGTTATATCTACAAATTACTTATTGTTTTATATTTTTCAGTACGATGATTCATTGGAATTCCAGAGTCCAGAGTAAAAGATGTTGTACTGTTGATGGTAAAAATGTTAAAAGTCATAATTAGCTTTGTGTATTTTGTATGATTAAAGTAAATGATATCTAAAACTGATAGTTTTATCATTTATCAATTTTGAGTCTATGCTTTCTTATTAAATAATTAGGGTTAATGAGTAATGAGTCACATTTTCCAACGTCATTCTGGATTCTGGAAAGTAGTATGCAGTAAGTGCACGATATACGCTAGGTACAGGACATAATATCTGTAAACATGGACAATGGAAATAGTGAGAGGGGACAAGTGCATAATATAATATATCTAATATCTATGTATTATGTATCTGATTTCATATATATATGTATATTGTATATTTGAATATGCGTGCTTCTTATGTTATAACATAATTTGGAGTATTATACACATTACACATGTGAGTACAGAAATAGCACAAGGACAATGGAGAGTTGGAGAAAGTGGAAATAGATACCAAGGCTGTATTTTTGTTTACGAAAACGTTGTTTTAAACTCCAGCACGCGATTTGTGTCACCCCCTGCAGTATATTGCAGCCTAACTTGATCTTGAATCCGCTTTGGTTCTCGACGGAATTCTTATAAAATCTGAAAATTCTCCAGCATTGTCACCAGTTCCTATTGTCAGCTTATTCGAGAGGCTTAAGTTCCACAGATTGACTTTAGCAATAATATTTTACCCACCGTTACATTCATCTATTTACTACATAGTACACGTCAAACCAACGATTCAAGTATTCGTAATGTTTGTCTCTTGTTTTATTTTGCTTCTGGCTACGGGTTTCGGGTTGGCTGTAGAGGAAGTTAAAGATGGAAAGTTTTATCAAATCACTAGTGCTCTTGACAATCAGGTAAGGATTTGTAGAGTACTAATTTCTATATAATAATTTACTAAGAATACAGTTTAAATTATTTGTACGTTTAATTTTTCTCGTAAAAGTTTGATAAATAATTCAACAATGACTCACGTATTGTGTATTGTGATTAAATAACTTTAAACAAGCATATTCAGTGGATAATTCTGTATTCTGTCTATATGTATATTTATATGAATAGGCATTACTAGTAATAGTTTTCATTTTGTTTTCTAATGTTTTTTTTTTCAAAATTGTAAAGGATCTCACAGTGACTAGTGGAGATATGGCAGCCGGAAGTAATATCAGTGTGCAGGCCTGGAAAGATCAACCTACTCAGAAATTTCTTGCAGTCTTTTCATCAAAGCAGGGTATGCAGTCTGTATAGCATTTATCTCATGTCTCTCATTACTTTTTTACATTTACCATTTATGCAGATAGCTTAATGCTCAGTATTTCATGTCCAGCAACTTGATGAATATCATTCTATCTATTACTTGTGTACAGGTGGAACAGACAATTTTCTTTTGGTTCCCAAGAAACAAAAGTTTGATTGGGAAAAATTCGTAGGCAAAGAAAGTCGATCTTTAAAAAATCGCTATGACGATTTGACTGGGTCTACTTTGGTTCTTGGTGTAGAGTCCATTGCCGGCAAAAAAGAAGTAGCTCAACAGGTACGTATATTAATTTTCCCTCCTTTTCGTGTTTTCAATCCAAAATCCATAAAGCTATGAAACACTCATATATATGTGTAATGCTAATCTACGTTATGTACAACTCATTATTAATAATGCTTCATCCTGGAAAAATGTTTTTTTGATCTTTTTGGTCTACAGGTGAAAAATGACAAGCCTACTCAATTTTGGCAATTCAACCAAATTGGCAGCACTGGGAAAGTTCTTATCCGGAATCTTGAAACAGATCTGTGCCTCAGAAATCCCGGGTATACATTTATGTAGTAACTATAGTAATCACCATACATAACTTTAACTGGACTGTTAAATCCTTAAAAAATTTCACTAAAACCGTTTCTTGCTTTTCTCACAAAATAAACAGAGCTCCAGCTAAAAAGACGGGTTTTTTGAATATGATGAAGAGTGCAACTAAGGGTGCTATGAATGCCGCCGGTGTTCGACAACCTTCTTCGTAAATGAATAAATAATTAAATATTTTGATCTTTTTTTTTGCTATGAAACCATAATGCTGAGAAACAAAATAGAAAATGCACATTGGTACAATAGAAAAATTTTAAATGAAAACTCATTCTTGTGTGTATTTTTTCCTTACTATGTGTTTTTAGAAAACTCCTGGTGGTGACAATTACTGGATGCAATCGAGATGAAGAAAATCAACAATGGATCGTAGAATCACACTCTGCTTAACTTCAAAGTTTCTTCTCGCCACATTATTTTATAAATTTTATATATTATTACGTTACTTGTGTGAATATGAAGCTTGTTGTTTTTATGTACTGTATATTGATTATTGATTATAAAAAAATATTGAATATTGATAAGTATGTACATGATTACATGTATATGTTTGTAAAATGTATATTTGCTACAGATTAAACAGAATAATACTTGAGCTTTTTACACGTACATTTACCATTTCCTGAATCTAAAATAAATCATTCAAATTCTACTTATTTCATTGCATTGCAAGTAATTTTTCCCGTTAAGTTTATGCATGATCATTGTGTTTTATAATTTTTTACTGAAGTCTTGATTTTCTACCCAAAAATGTGAACAGATTACAGATTAATATTTCCATCAAGCTTTTGTGACTTTTCTTAGAAGCCACTGAGCAGAAAACAGCATGTCAGAAGATACACAGTTGTTTTGAGTCTTAAATTTTGAACTGCAGTCTGCAGTAGATGTATAGTTAAGTACTTTTGTGGAGTAATAAAAATAAATATATGCCATTGTAAGGAGTTTGTGCAAATGACGTTGATATATGAATATTTTGAGCAGCTAAACAACTACTTTGTTCAAATGTACAAATTGCCAATATATAAAGCCATTAGACAAAAAGATGGACAAAAAATGTAAAAGGTTCTGCATCTGCTGTGACTGTGATGACACCAGAAATTTTCTTATGTATAGGCATGTAAATATTATTTATAGTTTATACTGTATACAGTGTACAGTGTAAAAGTGTATATTTCATTCATTTTTTCATAGCCAAAAAGAGCCTTGTAAATTAGATGGTGTAATAGTCTCCATAGGTTTGTTAACAAACTACACGTATAGTAAATCCCACAAACATCAGCAAGTGAAATTTATTTGTAGGACCACGAGCTACGAGTATGGAAGTATTCATATCTAATATCTACTCCCATTAACCACAAATATCTTTTTGCCACAAATCAACATTCAACATGAATCTGAGACAAGAAAAACTGATAGAAAAAATTGAAATCCAAGCAGAATGTTTCAGATTTCAGTTGCATAAAAAAGGTGCTACTGAAAAATGAAAACGTTGAATGAGGAAGGAAGCAAGTCAGATCTGCTTTCTACTTGTCTGTCAATGTTGTCTCTTGTTTACATTTTAAAGTTTACACCATTCAAATTCTAACGATAACACAATGGAATCTTGAAAAATTGTCCCAGTTTATTGACAAAACGGTGGGTATTATTTTGAGCTTTCAGGGGTACAAAAATTATGTTTATTTTGAATTTTTATTTTAAATATTAAGGTTTAATGGTTAATGTATAATTTCTCCATATATGTAGGGCTTTGTTTTTCATTTTAGTGCGTACGCCGTACATTGTATCTGATGAGGAATCTCAAAGAAAATAACAAAGTGAAGACTTTTATTGTGCACATTACAGACTGGAGAATGTCATACAATCTGACTAAATAAATACACAAACGTCGACAAGCTCACAAAAAAAACAAAAAAATAAAGTAATCAAAACAGTAACTGTACTCAAGTATGCTTAATGCCTTGGCATTTTTGGCATAGATGCCATTAGATTCCGAGTTGTAAAAAATACTTTTTATTTTCATTCCCTTTCAAAATGTGAAATGCATGCTCAAATACGGAACAAATGATGAGGAAAAATGTGACATGACAAGAACAAAATCCACTGTAATACATTTTGGATTTTTTTTTTAAAAAAAAGTAATTACAAAACAAAAATTCCATTTGTATTATTGTCTAGAAAATCTACTTGATCAATATTCATGCAAATTTACATTAAAAATAAGATTATAAAAAATAAGAGTAACTAAAATTATGCCTAAATAGCAAAATCAAAAAATGACACGTTACAATGAATTCATTTCATCCTTTTTTTTAAAAAAAAAGTTCCTACTCCATGTATTCCAAATTCCATATCGCACGTGCAGGGTGAAAATAAAATCCGTTTGGAATGAACAGAACAAAAAAAAAGAAAGCTGCTTAGAAGAGTTGTAAAGCCAGAGAATACAAAGAATGAGTAGATCTAGAATCTAGAGTGTAGAGATATTATTATTATGCATTAATAAATAACAAATATAATGATAGTGTAGTCATCATCACTCAATCTGTAACTTTCACATTTAGGTCTCTAAGCTCTAAAGTTCTCTTCTGTTTGCATACAAGTGTAGTCAAATAAATTCTCCTTGCAAATTTCCAGCATAGTGCCTCTCTCTACTCTCTACTCTCCATTAGTTTTTTGCAAAATACCAAGTACAAACAATTTGTGTTGACACGGTACTTGCGTGACTAATGGAGACCATTCATATTCTGTTTAATTCTACTACCCATTCTCTCTCTCTCCATGGTGATGAGGAGGCATGCATGTAGATTGCTTATATATTATTATGAACACATTCTGGAATAGTTGAATTCTAAATTCTAAATATAGCTGGGCAAAGGAGGATGAAAGTTGATAAAAAAAAGGTCCCATAATACAAAGGCAATCTTTATCATTTACAGTTTACAGTACATACGTATTAGTCCTCAGAAGTCAGAACTAGTTAGAATTTTCAAGTTTTAGATTTTAGAAAGATGTCAATAGTAAATAGTCAACAGTCAATAATCAACAGTTGATGGTGTAGTAAGTAGTAAGTTGTAAGTAGTAAACATACAAATTTGAATAGAAATGTAGGAGAATAAAATGAAAGGAAGAGAGAGAAAAAAAGTGAACTTTAAATTGGAAATATTTCAAGAATTTTTATCTTTCTAATTCACAACCCCGTCTACACTATGAATGGCTGTAGACTGTAGACTTGGATACTGCAGAAATGTAAACATTGTACATTGTTTATTGTGCACATTGCACACGTAAATAATTTTGTGTATGAGCTGGAAGCTGGAAGTCACTCTAGTATTTTGAATTCCCATGGGATTACTCAAAGTTCAAAATTCAGCATCTCTAATCTCTGTAGACACACTTTATGTACTATATGTACAATGTACACCAAGTTATTTTTTTCAAACTGCACTGATATTGTGTATGTGATTAGATTGAAGATTTAAGTGTGGATTTCCATGCATGTATGTATACAAAAAGGTATTTATCCATCGTATCTCTCCTAGATCTATTTATCCTTCCTCTGTGTGTGTGTGTGTAACTCCATCACCTTTTTTGCATTATTTATTTAAGGAGAGCAGACATATTTAGTTTTTTTTTGTTTGACTCTATTTTTTACCCTTCCAAAATCACTTCCATACACCATACACCGTACACTACGCGTTACAAAATCCTAATGAGTTTTGAAATAAAAATAGAAATCCACATGCATAAGTATACAGGCATACATACATATTTAAGCATGGAAATAAAAATGAAAATGCATCATGACACTCATTGTACATTGTACACTCTATAAAATTACCATAGATGTCCTAAAATAAATAGTATCAATAAAAAATAAAGATTATGCTATTAAATCAGGATTCCAGAATTTTATACCACTTTCAAGGTTGGGATTCTCTGTTGTCCGTTTATTTTCAAAACCTTAAAAGATATAAATTATTAGTCAAAGCTGTTCGATCAGTATCCATGGTATTTTATAATTTTATCCATGAATGAAAAACAGGAACATTGATTTCCACTAATTGATTAATAATCTCATCATTCCAAATGCCAAATACCTACTGTGCATACAAATATTTTGTTATAACTCTGACATGCTGAAAATTGAAAACCATATCTAATAAAAATGGGGTTCCTCGTTGATTTTTTATCCCAGCTCTAAAATTTAGAACAAAATTGAATTCCTCTGGAGCTCTCTACAACTACAGTTAGAAGTGAGAGGTATACAAATTTCACTGCATCTTGCATGTACAGACGAAAACGAGATGGAGAATGGAAAGTGAACGACAAGTTTGTAGTTTCATGTCATTTTCTAGGGTAAATTTATTTGCTTGTTGTAACAAGAGACTAAAATACGAAGGGAAAACATGCCATCCAAAAACAATTTGTGCTGTTGCCAACAAGGAGAAAGAAACCCGAGAACTGAATGACTGCTTGTAAAGACTTTAATATTTCTCAACAAGAAATCATTACGCTCAGATCTTTGCATAACTAATAGAGTCACATACAGAGTACAGAGGAGGGAAAAAAAGAGGATTCATCAGTCATTCCATATTTCACCATATATATAGATAATAAATGTACATATCGTATCGCTGAAAATGTAATCATTACACTCAGCAAATCAATTATTATCAATACTCTAGATTCTAGATTCTAGTAAATTGACGAAAGCTCAACATGATAATTTGAAAAAATCGGAATGCTTTTTTTTTTACTTATTTAGCCATTCAATAATACTGATAAAATTCCTCTTTTCTCCTATGGCAATTTTTTTTGGTTCCAGCCATTTTTAGTACAAAAAAAGTTTCAGGTGAGATCACACTGTGAGTCTACATCAGTTATTAGTTATATCATATAAAAACAAATATTCGTCCTCCTGGTGTACTTGTACAATTACTTACATGTAGAATGTAGATAATACAATAACTGTATCTACTGTTGCTAACAACAAATGTTTAGAAGTGTACTGAGTTTTGTATATGCTGTGTTTTTACAGTAGGGAAACAAACAAGAGTCACTTTTTACAATTACAATAAATATAACTGCACCCTGCACCATCCATTTTCAGTTTCAACTTTCACTTGAGACTTGTGAATGTAAAAACCAAAACATATTTTAAATGCAAAATACATAATAAGTGATACTTTGTTTTGTTGTTGTTGATTACGTAACATTTGCCAGGACATCTCTCTCTCTCTCTCTCATTGCACTCCTTGGTTATTCTGTGACTACCACTGCTCACCGCATGCTGGCCATGTTAATTGTAATTCTAATTTGTAAGCCTTAAAATACAAAATTTAGAATCTATATTCAAACTTCAAGTTCTGACTGTTTTCGGAATGGAGTACAAAATATTAAATGATGGCAAAAAACACATGGTGAATAAAACGGCCAATTTTCGCTCATTATTGTATTGTACATTGTTCATTAGACTCTTTGGTTTCTCATTTTCTTTTTTTTCTTCTTTTTTTTGTATTCCCAATTCCCAAGCTTTAAGTACTCATATATAGACAAATGAGGTGGTATATTTATTTATGTTTCATGTGGTATATAAAAGTATGTAAACATTTTTCATGATTGGAATTGAAATTGGGGTAAACCAAACAAGTTTGAGCATGCTAAATTCACGGTCAGTAGGTGAATGAGTTGATTACGCAATCCATTTAAAGGGAATCCCTTCTTCTCTGTCTTCTATACAAGATCCAATACAAGCATAAATACATGTATTATAATTGCACTTTGTACACCAACGTATGTATGAGGCAAACAGTCATTTTAGTTCAATGTTCAATGTTTTTTCTTACACCCCATATTATGTATCTCTAATCTCCAATGCATTCGTGTATGCACTTTGTACATTGAGTAGAATGGTGGATGGTGAATAGTAGTGAATACAGTAGCACACGTACAAAAATTATAAAGTACCATGTGATAATCTACGATCTACAATCTCACTTTCATTTGCTCGTAAAAAAGCTACACACTACACACAGAGGCACCACACACTTACTTGTTTTTGTTTTACGATGACATGAAAGATGTGCAGAGTGCAGAATACATAGTACAGAGTAAGTACGTATGAATACATATTTTGATGTGCACATGCAAATTGCACATGTGTCTTTTTCTTCAACTCGGATGAATAAGTATTTATCTTCTATCTATCACAAGCTCTGCATTCGGAATTCTGAATTCTGTATACTGTATAGACACCATTTCCTGGGAGATTATCTAAATATCCACCATCCATCAGTATTGAGATATTTTACATATAATAAAAGAGGGTTCATGAAAATAGAACGAAAAATGAAACTATGAAAATGATGGATTTTTTTTTATACATCATTTGCATGTGTATCTGTACTCTGTACATAAATAATATTACAAAATGTCATCAGAGGTAAAAAAAACTACAAGCATACTGTTACTCATTTTTTTATGATTCAAGTTGATAAGTATTTCATAATTGTTTCGTCTAGCTACAATCATTTAAAGATTAAGACGTCGCATGTTTGAAATATATGTAATAGCTTATATCATACAGAATTGACCTTTAAAATTTTAAGCACTTGCCAGAAACACAACAATGCTGGTACATATAATATTAAATATTATTATATAATACATTGAGATCTGCAGATGTTAACTGTTTTAAGTTAAATCGTTAACTTATGATCATTTTTATTATATGGCGTGTATATTTTGTATAGTAGGTAATATACAGTGCACTTGGTACAATTATCACACAGTAAAAATATTATATTATATACAGATACATACCAATCAAATTAATTATTAAAAATTACAGGCACATCATTATATACCTATGAGAGGAGGCATGACAAACATTAATATTTATCATTGTAGATTGTAAACTAGAATTTGTAGTATGTATTATGTACATAAGTTTAATAAAGTACGAGTACGAGTACAAGGTATGCACGTGATATCAAAAGTCGGTACTTACAAAAAGTGAAGCATGGCGAATGGCAAATGGCGAAAGAAAACAAAATGATGGTCTTCATCTTTAGAGTTGTCTGTTTTTTTATTGTTGTTGTTTGTGTTTACTCTATAATCTATAATGTATGATATACACGTAAAATACGTAATGATAAATAATACTGTAGAATTGAACTTGTAGTTATTATTGTTATTTGATTCTTCTGAAAAATCATTGAGAATAAATATGAAAAAAAATTTATAAAAATCCCCCAACGTCCATTGTCCATTCAAAATAGAAAATAGAAAGGAGTTTGTGTGTGTTTTTGTTCTCACTCATTTAGTATTTTGTGCCTATCTCCTTGTCGTTTGATATTATATATTTTTCTCAACAATACAAGCTGCATACACACAGACGGATAGATAGATAGACAGACAGAGCATAGCAAAGACATTTCATATTTCATGCTATAGCTCAGTGAGAATTCCCTTGTCTTTTCCACTCTTTGTTCAGTTCTGTCTTTGAAATCAATGACAGTTGACGCAAGAATAGTTTCTCATCAATAAACCAACGCTATACTAAATACCTAAAGCAACGGGTACCATAATTATTGTAGCTAGTTTTCATTTGTAAAAAAAGCATTT
Source organism: Sminthurinus signatus (assembly GCA_019776565.1). Taxonomy (NCBI): domain Eukaryota; kingdom Metazoa; phylum Arthropoda; class Collembola; order Symphypleona; family Katiannidae; genus Sminthurinus; species Sminthurinus signatus. The sequence continues at coordinate 43,200 of JABASP010000293.1, forward strand.
GGAATTAAATCAAAAATAAAAAGCGGTGCTCCCTAATTTTTTGTTTAAGTTCGGATAAATCTTGATCTTGATTTTGTTACATATTACAGTTATTAAATTGAATTAAAGTGACATCAATATCAATATCAACATGAAAACTTTTCAGTTGTCAGTGAGTGTGGTTTTTGTGACGCTACTATTTGTGAGTTTTGTGAAAGCTGAAGAATCAGAGGAGAATGAGGAGGAAATTCAGAGAAATAAAACACTCGGTTTACCGATACCGATAAAGCCTACCATTGGAGCTGGAACTGTAGCTCCTGAGCTCAAAAATCTAGAAAAACAGCTCATACCATTATTAAATATGTCTCAACATGTAAGGATTTTTCTTATTATTAGGAAAATACTATTAAAAATATTTAAAATAATAATTATTTTTAAAAAAACTTACACGGAATAAAAAAATTCAAAAACTTCTCTTGACTTGTAACTTGTAGGTTGTGGATTCTGAGGAAAAGAATGAGGAAGCTGAACTTTTGGCTTGGGAAGCTCCGCTTCATATTCGTGCTAATTACCCATGTAAGTTATTTACAAACGAGAAACGATACCTGATATGTGTATAGTCTATAAACCTGAAGATATTAATTTTTGTCCGAGTTTTGTCATTTTAGAAGTGCGTAATATAGTGTACGTGATCATGTCAATAACGTTTATTTGAATGCTTTCAGATGTATTGTTAGGCTTTGACCAAGAGGTAAAAATACTTTTTTTCAATTTCATCAAATTCTGAAGAATATACCTACATAATTTAATACAAACTAGAGTGTAGAGTCCATATGAAATATTGTTTGAACATGTCATATTTACAATAGAAAAGACCGATTTGGCTAGCAGAACTCGGGAAATGGAATATTAGGAAAATCATTGAAACAGGTGGAGAGGAATTTCAGAATTTCGACAAGTACGTTCAGCAATCCCGAGTGAGAATTACAAAGAGTAGAGCCATCAAGGGTACACCTGGAAATCCAATAAGTGAAGCAGTATTTCTCGTAGATTTGGATCAACTCAATTTGGCTCAAGTTGCCTCCGTTCCAAGTACACACTTACATTCCATGATACAGAATATAAAACTACCTACTAGTCATTTATTTTGCAGGAACTATGTATGTATCATGCATTATACATTTTAAATATCTTTATCTTTATCTTTAGCTGTGTCATACATCCTCAAACTCGCTCGACAATACAGAAAGTTACTTACAGAGCACACTGGAGGCGCAGTTGTAGTAAATGGTAAATTATATTTAGTTTTCCCCTATGAGATATGAGATATGAGGTAAGATCATTTTAAAGGTATCTTTAAAAACTACTAAAACATGATATTTAACCACTTCTTTTTACAGCAAACTTTGTCGCTGAAAGCTTAGTTAATATTGTGCGGTACGTGTTTTACGTCTTCTTTTGATTTAAATTACATAATAATTGCAATTACCAAGTACCTATATACTTTGAACTTTGAACTTTGAATTAATCTGACATAATTCTCATTCCTTTGATAATTAGCCCCGTTTTCGGACAAATCCTGGAGAAAACTGAAATTTATGGAACGAACCGAGACAGGTGGATTCCACATGTTCTTCGTCACTTTCCCAAGGTAAACAGAACTTTCTTGTTTCTTACAATTTGTCAACATGATATTGTACTCTGATGATATGAATTCACTGTGCACCACAAGATATCAAATGAAGCTTACAGATGAAAACTCCAGTTCAAATTCTAATGACTAATATGATATTTTTTATTTTTTAAATGTAGGATCAAATTCCAGGTAATTTTTTTAAATAAGAATATATAAAGCTATTAAATCAAGTTCAAAGTACAATATTTTAAAATGAATTACTAATTTTCCTCATGTACAGAGTATTACGGAGGATTTCCAAGCTACCGTCCATTGAAAGTTTACGGATGAGTCTTTGATCGTTTAAAATATAATGAAGGGAGAAGAGAAGGCACTGCATTAAAAGACAAAACCTCCGAGTATTTTTTTGTATTACCTATACATGATAAGTTTAGTTAGTTGATGTTTGATCTTTTTTTATGTATACATATGATATTATTAATTATTATACATACATTTTCTAGGAGTATGTGCGTATCAGTTTCTTTGTAACTTCTCCTACAATCGATTAATAATAGTTGTTAGATAATAATTATTAGGTACAATAATTTATACATTGTGTGTATGTCAACATATTATAAAGATGTGTCATGAGTTATGACTTACGACATTCAATGCATTTTCTATATCTGTCATCACAATTCACAATGCATTCAAGTATTTTTAGACTATTTTTATGTATACATGTGTTCCGTGTTCATACTCTAATATTTTAATATTGTCTCTAATATTGCTCAATTCTTTTCAATATTTTCAATACCTAGTTGAAAAGAATATTGATGTGATGATGGGATTCTTATTCCCAGTTAAATATCATAATGATTTTTTTTTAAATGAAGAGTTGTATTGTTCATTTTAAAATGAAAATGTATACATTTACAAAATATTATACCTCTTTTTGACTGTTTTCAATACATTTTACATAGATATAAGTACCATTTTAGTTTTGTTTTATGTTTCCACCAACTACCAACTACACCAGTACATATGATATGATCTTAAATTTTGATTTAAAATTAAAAGACATGTGAAAGTTTAAGTAAAAGGATTGAAACAATAAAGTACAGGTCCCGACTTAATAATAAAACTCTACCTACCGTCTACATATTACATATAAGGAAATCCGTGACCCAAAAGTTTACATTTTCCATTTTATATATGCATGTCTCATGTCTCATATTTCAAGTTGCATCGGAAAGTACACTGATGAATTTCAAAAAGTCTAATTGTAAATTGTAAGCACCAAGCACCTAGGTATTACACAACACATTATAAAAAAAGCAAATCAAATGCCATTTTGAATTTTGAATTCTAACTTAAGACGCATGAAAAATCAAACTAATAATAATAATAATACTATCCGAGTTGGGATCAAAGCTCCGGATGCCGCGCAAATCTATATTATAATTTGCTGTACTTATCTAGTCAAGTATATTTTGTAGCTATATAAAGGAATTTTGATCGGTTTTAGGCATCCACTATATTTTTTATATTCCGTATACTTGAATTTAATTATAATTATTTTCTGTCTGATAAGTGTGATGATAGAATTTTAATGCAAATTTTTTACTAATACAGATTATGTAAAAGGCACATATGCTTATAACTTGTAATGATCATTGACTTTTATAAGAAAAAAGAAAACATAAAAATGTTTGCACATTTAAAATTTTAAGCTATCACACACTATTAGTGTTTCCTTTCAATCCCAATTTGTGGACTTGAATCTTGAATGAGATTTGAAATTTGATGAATGAAAATCCATTAGAGGAAGATGTACCATGTACCATGTTGTAGGTAGATTGTAGATTTAGGCACACACACATGGGATATAGGATTCATCAGTGTTTCATGTTTGCATAATGTATCCTCACACTTTACACTTTGCACACCGCACAACTGTCTTCTGTCTTCTGTCTCCATTCCATTTCAATTCACTTCAATTCAATCCAAAATCCAATCCATTTACTATCCACGATTCTGCCGTGCTAACGATTTTACCATCACCATTACCATTATGACCATTATGAGGAGTTGGAAACTTGATTCTTCATTCTACATTCTACACTCTATACTCTATACACATTATATTTTGTATTTTGTAATACGTGCTCTGTATATTTTATATGTAGGATACCTTATACACACAAGTAAATTACATGATACATGATGTATTGCTTTTTAATGTTTACAAACAATTTGATCTTCTCTCATTCTCACTCAATATACATTCATTCAGCATTCAACATGGATACATTAAGTGCTACTGTGAGGAGTGCTACCATATCAATATTCAGATCATTACTTCATGACATCAATACTGATTACTGATATATTCACTCTCAGTTTCATTGGGCATTATTATTGTACCTACGGACTTGATATTTTATCTATTTTGTGGTGATAATTCATTCAAAATTCAAAAGCACATTAACCTTCACCTTTTAAGCAAAAAACTGCAAGCTGAATAGAAAAACCTTCCACTGGTTTTTAAATAGCCAAAAGTTAAAAAAAGCCAGCAACAAAACAACAAAGTACTTTCACTTCAAACATCAAAGATTAAAAAAGTGTAAAAAGTTTAAATATTATGTGACGAATGGTACAAAACTAGAAAATAGAAATAAAATTTATAAGTTGTTTTTGCACCTTATTGAATTTGCTGGAATATTTTTAGTTTTCTTGCTAGACTTTGCCAAGTAGAATAAAATAAAAGCCGCTGAACTCTAGACTCTAGAGTCTAGCCTACACAAAGAAGTAAACATCAAATATAAAATACACCAAGCAATACACATATATAATGTACTATTATGCTAATATGATGCACAGTAACAAAATATTATAATATTATGTATAAAGTACAAAGGCATACGCAATACGCATATTTACGCGTACTTAGAATTTGTGACTGTATCGACGATAAATCTATTAAATTAAGGCGTGTCCAGAGTTGAAAAAAAAAATCAAGTTTCAAATCTAAAATGGACAGAGAGGAAAATTCCTTTGCAATTTCAAAGACGGACTGGAACGGTAATTTAAATTTGGCATGTCATGTAACTTGTAACTTGCTGTTTGCTGTTTGCTGTTGATGTTGTATCTTATATCTTATATCATGTTATATGTTATATTATTTTATGTTTTGTTGTTGTGGTCGTGGGTTGATTTTTCTTCAATTCTTGGTTGTTGATGAGGATACTTATGATGTTGATGCGGATGATGCGGATGATGCTGATGATGATAGTGATGTTGATATGAGATAATACAATAACATTATATTATTATATACCCTTAAAAGTCCAACTAATGATTCGCTCCCATTTATCTCAAAGGATGAGCAGACACATGTCGAAGAAAAAGACGAGTATCAACAAAACAAAACAGTTGAAAAGTTTGAGCTGAAGAATAGGACATTGTTCCTTTCCTCTATTCTATTCTGTATTCTGTATCTATAGTATCCACAACATTTTCAACAGTCCACAGTCCTCACAATCGTCTTCTTTTTTCTTTTACATTTCATCCCAAATCCCAATTCACCTTTTACAATTTACATTTTACTGATAAAAGAGGAAAAGTGGAAAAACTTTGAATTTTGTACATTTCCCATTTTCCTATACAGTCCCTTTGTTTTTATTCCAAGTTTTCAGCATTTGTGTATATGGTGTATGGTGAAAAATCATGAAGTGAATCAAGAAAGGAAAAGTAACTACTTTAATACAAAAAATAATGATAATGATAAAATATTATGTTTGCACTCATGTCTGTTTTCTTTCCAAATCGTGAGTCCGGCTAATAAATTTTACTTGAAATGATAATAATAATAACAATAAAGATGGACTAGAATTACATTTTTATTTCATTAGTAGAGATATCATGGAATGACTTTATACCATTTTCCTCTCACAACTCTTGTCTTTCTGTCTAGTTTTCTTGCTTTTCCCCATTTTTATTCCTTTCAACTTTTACGTGTGTACACTGTACACATAGTTGTAAGTTGTAGTTGAAAGCATGTATAATGTATATTGTAAGTACATTGTACAATTTTCATGTACTTGTTTGAAGTTTGAAGTTTGGATTTTGAATCCGAGACGAGGAAATTTGACTAATGAAATGTTGTGAGTTGTGAGATTCGGTTGAATTCGAATTTGAATTTGGCTTGTCCGTTTTTGTTTTTGGGTTGGGTTCTTTTCATTTCCTTTTCGTCACATGTACAATATAATACATAATGCATGCAGTAAAATACAATATTATACAATATCAACACATATTTTTTTGCTCATGCCTTCGTTTTGTTTGGGTGTAGTCAGTATGTCAAGTCAAGGAGAATGCAACGATAATGCAATTAAATGTCCATAGTCCATATGACGTTCAATGTTCATGGTGTTCATGGTTCATGCAAAAATTCTCCATTCTACATCCTACATCCTACATCGGTCTTACACAAATTATCGTCTATACCCACTTTCATCTTCTCCATAGACATTGAATATTGAATCACAAAATTTTGGAGTCACAGACAGAAATCTTCTTGTTTTACACACTATAGTAAAAACTCCTGTCACCTTGTAATTATCTTGCATATGTATGCACACAATTTAGCAGATGAAAAAAAAAAAGAAAATACTCTAATCAGTAGAAAGAAAAAAGTATGAGAATATTTATGAGAAACAAGAAAAAACTCTAATCAGTAAAACGAAAAAAGTATGAGAATATTTATAAAAAAAAGAAAATTAAAAAATGTAAAATGTACAAATGAATTTGAAATGAGAATCTAAGGAAAATGAGGAAACAATCCCATATTTTTTCTCTTTCTTTCTCTGCCCTTTGAAAAGTAGAGGCAAAGATATTTCTGTTTTTCAATTTCCCTTTCGGGTTTCAAGATTCAAGATTCAAGATCTATTGGTATTTGCTTTACCCTTTACACATTACAAATTATGTGTAAAATGTAGAATAGAGCTGAAGCGATAAGTGGACACCGCAAATACGGCAGTACAATGTCTGTGTGTGTTTGTGTGTGTGTAAATGAGGAAGAGAGAACAAGTTAAAAGTTAAAAGTTGCGGGATGATAATTGAGAATGTGACTATATGGTTGTATGGGAAATTTATGACACTTTGTTTAGAGCCTGTGTGTGATTGCCGTAAGCTGTGAAAAGTTGAAAAATTGAAGAAGGATGACGATGCCGCCCGCCTCCTCCTTCTTTCTCTCTGTCTGTCTGTCTTTCTCCCCCTCTCTTCCACAATCCACAATTTACAATTTACAATGGATAAGTAATGAATAAGTAAGTAAGTAGAGAAAAACTCCAAGTTAGCACCAGACACCAGACATCATATTGGAGATTGTGGATTGTGGATTGTGGTCCAGAGTTGAAAAGTCACAAGGGAAAAGCTCGTTAGATTACACACTACTCTTTACTTACTACACACTACACACATGTTCCTTGTTCAATCTTATACTTGTATATAGATAATAGATACTAGATACAGGAGGTATATTCTATATGTTGTACATTGTACATATGTGTAATGCATAATACAGCACGGCACATTGAATATTAGTTGTTAGCTTTTAGTGTTCTTAGTTCTTAGGTCTTAGGACGATTTAGTTAGTTAGTTATTCTGTTCTGGTCTCGAATCTGTTCTGAAAACAGCTAAATCGTTTTAACTGGAGGTTTTTTCATCCAAAAAAGGTTTCCTCTCATTTCATTTACACATTTCCTTATTCCTCAATCCTCGTTCCTCGTTCCTCAGTCCTCAATTCTCTATGCTTTGACTTTGTCTTTGAGTCTTTGAATTTGACCGTGTTCCCTGCCTTCATCTTCTTGTTCCTTTTCTTCCTTCTGCTCTGTGTTTGTGAGTGTGTGTGCCTTCTGTCTTCATCAAGCCGCTTTTCTAATCTACCATCTTCCCCACAACACAACTTCTCCTTCTTCTTCTTCTTCCATCATCCAGTCCAAGTAAAATCTCACATCCCCTTTCCGTTATCCATGTTCCATGTTCTATGTATCGTCATATGTAAGATGTGTACCGTGTAAAGTGTACAGTGTACATTGAGCATTTAATATAGCCCAGAGTACAGAGTATAGTGTAGAATGCGGAGAAAAACAACAACTGAAGAATCAAGGATAACAAAACACATGGCTCATACTTCATTCTCCATCGTTCCTCATTTACCATTTACCATTTACCATGAGCTCGTTTAAATGTCTTTTCCCGTACTCCTTCTCATACTCCATTTCAATTCATTCGCTTTTCGTCTCCCTCTACACTCTACATTCTACATTCTACATTTTACATGCATCTTCTACTTTTGTGCTGGAACGCCACGCTTACCATCTTTTCATTCTCTACTTGGTCCTCATGTTCCCCAGCATCCTTTTTATTCATATCCGTCACTGAGTCTGGCTCATTCGTCCATTCATTCATTCATTTGTTCATTTCCTCAAACAAGCTAAAAGTTTTAGAATTTAGACAGAACAAGGAACAAGAGACAAGAGACAGGCATGAGACAGAGTGTGCCCGCCTTTTTCACCTTTCCCCCTCCAAGTCCTTTTCACTCTCTTGTCATCAATCCTGTTTTTGGAGATTTTTCCTCTTTTCCTTCTTTTTCATAAGGAGAACAAGAACAAGACAGCTCATTCTTTCCTCGACATGTCAGTCCAACAGTGCTGATTCCTGCTACATATACATAATACACACATAATGCATACGTACTACAAATTTCTGTGTACACAGTACAAGTAAAAGTAAATGCATTCGTATATCATTTATTCAAATGCTATATGCATGTCTTTTTTTAACTTGGAGCTTATCCATTGAAGAGACTCTACACTCTACACTCGACATTCTACATAGACAAAGTACAAAAATTCTGACACAGCCTTTGAATTCAAGAAACTCGAGAGATTCAAGATTCAAAGATTTTACAAGAATCTTGATTTTTGATTCTTGAGTCTTGAGTAAATTAATCTGAACAACTCTGATTGTACTTTTTTTAATATTCTATTAGATACTAGATACTAGATTCAAGATTCAAGATACTTTTACTTACAAAGGAAATGAGGAAAAAATTCATGGCTTTATCTTCCACCGTAAAGTTTTTATGACCATATTTGAAATAAAAAGTAGATAGTAGATACATTTTGCACTGCAGATGGAACATAATAAATGATATTTGTTTGGAATTTGGAATTTGGAAAAAGGAGAAAGAAAGAAAATCACATGATTCAGATTCAGCTTAAAACAGATTTGTTTTCCTATGTAAAATATGAACAAATGTTAGAAATTGCAGAGAGACAATCATGTGTTTTCCGTTTTTTATTTCCCATTTTTTATTATTTTTCTTGCTGTATGATCTACTTCTTGTTCTCCGTTCTTAATTCTTAGGAATACATGTGTCCGAATTTAGTTCAATGTTTAGTGTTCAATGTCAAGATGAATATTACATTAAACAGATGCTCGATTAAGATTCATTTACTAGTAAAAAATACTAAATATCTGTACGTCAACTTGATTCGAATAACACATGACTTTTGTTTACATGTTACACTTTATTGGAGTAGACGTGTTCAGTATTCAGTATTCAGCGATGTAGGACAGCGTTGAAAAGTAATAAAATTTGTATTGGAAAAATATTGAGGAAGGACTTTCTGCAAAAAAAGATGGTAGTTAAGCTGAAGAATCTGCAAGGAAAAATTACATAAACTCCTACCATGAGATAAGGAATTTCTGTATAATATAAACCTTCAAGTTTGAAGTTTGGATTTTGGAGCTTGAAGAGTGTGAATCAGAATAAAACAGATTGTGCGTTGACTTTTAACGGAAAATGTGAAACATGTAGGATGTAGGTACACTGGGAATTTTGGAATTTGGATGTAAATATTGCAAGTTGAAAATCTTTGGAAACAGAGGATTTATGGGGAAACGGGCAGAATATTATCAATTATCAGGTTATCAGTTTCTATATTTTACTATTTACTAGTAAAACTAATGACTAGTATGAGGAAACGCAAAGTATTTAAATGCATCCAAAACCTTGTACCTTTTACTTACATAATCCATAATAAAAATAATAGGCCCGTGTTATGTATTATGTATATGTTGAGCTTTGAGTTTTGAGGTAGTAAAAAAGTTATAGCGCCTTGTTTCTCGGCTTTGACTTTCCTATATTTATTTATAGCTTATGATGTGTTAAGGTTTGATACGATACACGATACAGGATACACGATGTACAAAATGCAGCATGTACTATGTTCTATGTTCTATGAACTATTTACTATATGTACGAAGTATGGTGTATGGTCTAGTGTCGAGTGTACTGTAGCATGAAAATCTGCAATATTTCTAGCCCTGTCATCTTTTTATTTTTTACATACACGCACACATGCACTTACCTTCTGCTTACTTAATAACAAGAGATTAGCGGCCTGCTTGGTTCTGGGTGCTGGGTGCTTGCTGGCTTGCCATTTTTTCGCAGTTTCATACTTGATCCTAAATAATACAAGTATTGATAATAAAGCCAGAAACAGATTTGCACGAGAAGGAGATATCAACGTTTGTATATTGCATATATTGTATATGCATAAGAGTTTCTAACTTGTATTTTTGTGTGTATAGTGCATAGCAAACTATCTTATTTGTATATTTATAGTAGATTCATCTGTACAATGTATAATAAAGTATTACTCCTAATACTAATAATAATACAACTACGAATAGGAATACACCGTAGGAAAGGACAATGTTTAAACGGGGAAATTGGACCAAGGTCTTTCGCATTATGGGGTTTTTCTCTCTACGTCTCTGTTCACTGTTCTCTGTTCTCCGTTCTTTCTGTTTGTCCTCATCGTTTTCGTTTTCGTATTCGTACTCGTATTCGTATTTGTTTCATATCCAGAGCATAAAAGCGAGTTAAAGGTCTGCCAGAGGAACATCATATGATTCTAAATGTGAGCATGAAACTTTGTATGAACATGGAAAATGTCAAAGCTTATACATGTAAAGATCACAGTCATCAGTCTCTGTGAGTAATACACGAAATACGAAAGAAGGCTACGCTTTATGTTACATATAGCAAATACCGAATAATATATCTCTTTGTACTGTGTGTATCTAGAATCAAGAATGTAGAATGATATCACATTCCTTGAATCTACAAGAAACAATCCATTTATAATCCATTAGAAAATTAATAGATTGTGCACAAGTCACATGATATTATTAAAGGTATAAAAAGTTTAAATTTCAACGTGAGCACTGAATAGGCTGTGAGCTGGGAGGAATAAACAAGAACAAGAGAATCTTTTATCTTTCGAAACTCTGTACATAGTAGTAGTACACTGAGAGTGGAGATGCAAAAAGGTGTAACTAGATATAATAATAGTAATCAGTGCCATGATGAATTTATGTACAATATTACAATATTAATCTGTTGAAGGATGTGGAACTGAACCTGGACTTGGGTTGTAATCCGTATCCGTATCATATAAACTATAATATATGTGTTGTGTATACTATTTGTTTGTAGTTTGTAGCTTGTATCCTATTCGTTTTTTTACGCTGAAAAAGGATGGATCGGTGGTCAAAAGTCAGAAGACAGGACAAGTAGAAAATAATACGAAGAATGGTTAGAGAATTCAGGATCAAATATCGACCATCTATATACATGTGTATGTAGTTTGCACTACGTAAAGAGTAAAGAGTAAAGACTGCATACAAATGCAAGTATAATCTACCTTCTAAATTCAAATGCATCTATCATCTATCTATAGATAGATGCACAAGTATCAAGTATATGCCTTATACTTAAAATGAAGCATGTTGTGGAGTAGGGTACACAAGAGTTAGAGTTAGAGAGTTGGAGAGTGAAGAGCATACTTCTTTCGTACATACCGTGAAGGAGTTAAAGAGGAGAGAATGAAGAACGAAGAAAGAATGAGAACCAAGGTCGTCATCGTCATCTCCATGAATTTAGGGACGCTCCTCAAATCTCATTGTATACATAGGTAATAGGTACATCCATGTATTATGTATTATGTATACATGAACATAATACTTACACCACACATTTTACTTTACACATTACACATGCATTATGCATAAGAATAAGTAATAGTTCATATTCAGACACACACACAACATACTAGATTATATTTATGCACCACACATATCATACCATAAATTTAAAGATCCTTTCCTTTTCTTAGAAAAACTCGTACATGTAGGTAAGAATATTATGCTTATAACTTATAACTTAAAGGTACTTGTGTGTGTGGTGTGTACACTTGCACAGTCTACATTTTTATGTATATTCCTTACCTTGGGCTTGGTTTAGAATTTAGAATTTTTGGTATGTAGAATGTAGAATGCAGAATACATAATCTTTGTAATATCATATCATACATTGATTCCAAGTTCACGATAGACGGAAAATTGGAAAATCTTCTCTAATAATAATTATTCTTGGATCTTGGATGTGAATCTTTTTAATGCTGTAATATAAAATGTAAAGGCTTTGTTTGCATATCTATTTACCATCTACCAACTCCTATCTACTATCTAGATTTAATATCTATATATAACATATTATACGTACTTATACTTTACGCTCGTTCGTACATAAGATATACCTAAAGTATAAAAGATTTGGTTTGTGCGAGCAACCACATCAACTCATTTACATCTACAATCTACAATCCACAATCTACAGAGTAAAATTGCTGATCTATTTATGAGCATATAGGAATACATACTCCGGTCTGCGGTCTCCGTGTGTTCTTGTAGATAACATCTCTCATCTCTGTTTCCTCCTCCTCCTCCTCTTTGAGATAGATAAAACAGATATATGACTTTTTTAATGTGCATATAATACACATTACACATACACATGAGGTGACGTGTGTTCAGTGTATTCAGTATGCAGTATTCAGTATAGCTTCATGTAATTTTTAATATGACTGAAAAATATATATTAAAAGTAAGTACTTTGAATATTCCTTTACATGGTAAGATTTTCCTCCGTATGAGAAACTATAGCTGATTCAGATTCTATATTCTATATTGAGGGGAATAAATGCAAAAATTTATTTTTCTTATGAGCTTCTTTTTACTTTTACATACCAGGATTTACTACTAGGGTTTTTACTAGGGCTGGGGGTAAAAGTAACTAAAGAAAAATAAAAAACTGCATCATCAGTAACTTTATCGTACATCGTACACTGTCCACTGTCGTAACTTCAACATTCAATAATGAATAGTTGTTGTTACTTAGCCAGTAATAATAGTAATAATAATAATAGAATAGAATGGAACAGAAATGAAATGGACTCAAGTCTCCAAAGAAGAAAAAAAGAAGAAGAAAAATGGTACCTGCTCCATCGCTGCATTGCATATCTTTGAACTCTAGACTCTGGACATCACACACAATGATACTACTCTGGTCGTCTAGTATAAAGTATAAAGATGAAGAATGAAGTAAAAGAAATAGTTTTCCTCCTTCTCTTTGTCTCGTGCATCTTGGATGCTATGCAGCATGCACCACGTACAATGTACAACTGAATAATACATGCATTTCATATACCTTTGTGGTTATATATCTGCAGTAAAGTATAAAGTACATATATAGCATATAGGAGTTACGACTTACCCTTGAACAAAAAGTGTAGATAAATTGTCCAGAGTCCAGAGTCGAGAGTGGAAAGAGGAGAACCCTTTAATAGTTTTTTCTTCATATATACCAACTCCTGTCTGATTCCAAGATCCAGCATCCAAAACATCCAGCATCCAGAATCCAGACTCCATTCCAAAGTCTCACAAGAGAGTCGCCAGTCCTACTTTGAGCTTTGAGCTTTGAGCTCCCAACTTGGATGACTACACACATTTATCTCACTCACACTTTCCATTGTTATATTATTACACATTGTTGTACAATCATTGTACTGTGTACTGTGTATTGTAAATTGTAGAATATTTTGTGTGTCCCTTGGATTTCATTTGATTTTATTTTACTTTGCTTTTGTAATAGAATATCATATTATATCGTGCATCGTGTGTAAAATGTAGACGTCGGAGCTTCTTACTTTTTTTTTATTATCTTCATCGCCCTGAAATTCCTTTGAGAGTCAACTCGGTTTCTTTCTCCTGTGACACAGTTTTTTATTTTCAGATCATATAACATAGGACAAATGTGCTTGTACGTTGTACGTCATACGTTGTACAGAAGAAAATAAAATACTTTGATTAAACCAAAGGGAAAGTGAGATAGTTTTGAAGTTTGAAAAAATACAAATATTCACCATTGATCTTTTTAGTGGTTTTATTTTTCAAGTTTTTGTGAATTGTGTCCTAGCACAGATTATAGGAAATTGAAATGCTTTGGATTTTTATATTGTGTTGAATTCTGGATTTGAGTACCACTAGATACGTGATAAACAAAGAATTCAATGTGCAGAATAGGAATTGTAAATTGTGAATGCAACATTCCTGTGCGGCAATCAGCTGTTTTTCTACTGTTAAATCAAAAGAAGGAAGAGTAATATGTACCTACGCACTGTACGCAACGTCCGCCGTATCTTACACACTCTCACTCTAGATTCTAAATTCTAGATTCTAGACTCACCACTCAGCATAAAAGTAAGTTGTTTTCGATGAATTATCAATGAACTTTCAATATTCTCAATCAATCAATCGATCAAGGTGTAGCTTATGCTAAACTTATTTTCTAGTTCTCGCCCACATTCAAAGCATCGTGTAAGGTGCAAGGTGCAAGAAATTATAAAAGGATTATGTATTTTGTATGTATTTGAAGTTTGAAACACTCAAATGAATCTCGAATGAGCTGGAAATATTCTGCTTGGCACAGGAGAGTGATTGCAAATTTCTGGTGTGGGCGATCCTCTTCTTCTGTTTAAATTTGATTTTTGATTTTGGCTTTTGACTTTTGATTTTTGATTTTGACAGTCAACTCATGTTTATGCCGTCTGCCGTCCAATTCAAAATTCAAAGTTGGAATTGAATTGATTACCATACAAATGGCGAATGTTATACTATAGGTTATAGAGGACTTGCATGCTTGATATTGTTCATTGTTCACAGTCGGTAGTGTGTAGTATTTTACATGCGAATTCTCATTGTAAAATAGTCATCATTGTACTATGCAGAATAGCAAGTGTGGTTATGTAATTTTTTACATACCTACTGTAAACTGTAAACTGTTCCAACTTCCAACGCCAACAATGGAAAATGGATAATGGATGCAGAGAAACATAGAGAAATATAGATAACTGCCTGTCTCTTGTCTGTTGTCTCGTGTCTAGTGTCTAAAATCTGATTAGTCAGTCAGAAATTCACTTACACCTACATCCCAAATTTTTCAGCATTGAATCACATTGAATATTACATGTGCAACTTGTTTCTTTTTCTGTGATAATTTTGCACACTCTCATTTTCATTTCCATTTGTTCTACTTGTAGCTTCTAGCCCATCAAAAATCAAATGATAACTTTTTCTGATGAGCACTTATACATTCAGTTAATTCAAAATTCAAAGTAAACAGCACAACTTTCCAGTACATGTTTCTCTACTTTTCTGCTTCTGCATCGAATTTTAAAAAAAAGCAACATCTAACGATTCACATCTATTTTGTATTCAGTTCATAGTTCATAGTTTGTAGATCTATATTGCTCATAAATTCTTTTACTCTACGTTTCACACGTTTACTTTAGAAAAGGAGACAGAAAGCAGAAAGTAGAATCTGGAATCTTTTGCAAATTATTATACGAGGCACAACACCTTTTTTTACATTTATCTTACGAATAGACAGCAACAGGTGGGGTTTTTTCAGCCTCATCTCTCTCTCTAAAAATGTTAATATAAAGTATCAAGTATTAAGTATTTTCTGCATTCTGTTTCTATTCACTCATCATAAAACCATGGAGTGCTCATTGCTCAAGATTAGACAACCACGATAATGAGATGCATGATGCGTAATCAATAATGAATATTTATAGCCCTTGAAGTTTGAAATAAAGTTTGTGGGATTTGATTAAAAGTTAAAAGACAAGAGTTGAATAAATATTAGATTCATGACAAAGTAAAACAATGGCCGGTGGTTATTGTAAATTGTAAATTGTAATCACTGGGTAAGTTGTAATTTGGTAGAAAACAGCAAACAGCATCATCAATGATCATTGGTAATGAGGAACCATGAGGAGGCAAGAGGATTTCAAAAATCAATTCTTATCCGTCCCAGCATCTCTATGGTGTCTAAATTCTATCTAAACAACTGAGAGATTTTGATCCTCCTCTTGTTTCTAGTTTCTCCATTCTCCATTCATTTATTTATGTGTACATCTGTGATGTAATTTGGTTTTGACATGCTTCAAGATTTTTTTTATTTGACTCGAATCTCTAGATTCTAGACGTCATAGAAGATAGAACAAGTTCCATTTTTACTCTTGGATATGTTTTACGATATGTTTCATGTTTCAATGTTCAATGGAACATGATCATCATTAGGATGATTTTGAGTGAGATATCAATCCAAATCCAAAATCCAAACCTAAATCTTATTAAAGCTCCAAAGTCGTGTATTCATAAATAACAAGGATTTTAAGTAAATAAGGTACAGGTTCAAAATTCAAAGAAAAATGCACCAAAAAAAATTTAGTGAATCTCTACCAAAAAATTTTTATTTTGACTGTTCCATGCATTAGATTAGAGGGGAAAAACTGGTAAAAAATTGTTTTTGTTAGTTTGTTGATGTTAGCTGGTTTGGTTTCGTTGGATGTTGACTAATACTAATGCTGGGACGGATACGGATACGAATACGGATGCTGATGCAAGCAACAAGTAAGCTGGTTTCTAGTTTTTCTTCCTTCCAGTTGTGTTGGTCGTATTCGTCGTCACATTTCACATCGTACATCGTCATTCTTGTCATCACACAACTGTATCACAGAAACAGTGGAATTGCAAGCTGGATGTTGGATGTTGGTTGTTTGGAAATTGGAAGTTGGAATGAGAGAGAATTTAGAATCTAGAATGTAGAAACTCCTTTATGAGTCTCTGAGTGAGACATCAGGATCGTTAGTAAATACATGGCACAAAATTCAATGTGCATCTTGCATCTCTATATTCTACATCTGAATATTCACATGAAGACTTTTCTTAGACATTTTACATTTCTCTTCTCTCTCTCTGCTCTCTGGATCATCGCTCAAACGAGAGAGAGAGTACCCATTACCCAGAGCCAGTACAGAGTAAAGAGTGCACGAGACAAAATGCATGTATGCGGTTTGTTCGGGTGAAAAACTCACACTCCCTCCACTAACTTTTCCAAGAACCGAAACAACACGAAAAACAACCACATGAACATCAACTATCCTCATTTAACGAGGCTAGTTGATCTGATTTATACATTATACATTATACATTATGTATTACTAGTTACTAGTACACACACATTCATAGATTTAACCTTGTTTCTCAATTCTATATCCTCCACATGGATTATGAATTATGATTATCTATTTATTTTTCAAAATCTATATTTTTCAAAAAAAAAGAAAGATGCTTCCAAATTAAAATGCTCCGGCCCTCATGTCTTTTAAAATTTGAACATTTGACACTTTGCACAAACTCTAAACTCTAAATAAATTTTTAAATTGTTTCGCTCGATAAAAATAGTTTGGTAGAATCATTAGGCACATTTCAATGCGAGTCAAGAGTCAAGAGTCAAGTGTTGTTGTTTTTCTACGCGGAATTCTTCCTTGTCCCACTCTCGTTCTTTATTATTCTTGATTCTTGATTCTTCATCCAATGTACAATGTACAATGCATTTAAAAGTACTAATATGCAGTTGGGATTGCATTTAAATAGTACATATTGAAGACTGTAGACTGTAGACTGTAGAGTGGATCTCATGGAATAGTTTTACATTTTACATCCGTCTCTCATTTACCAAACAAAGATTTACCGTGCCCAAAGTCTTATTTTTTTCCTTTTCATCTTTGTACTTTGTACACTGTACACTGTGAACTGTGAACTGTGAATATTACGTGGATTATGTATGATGCATTTTGTACTTAAACTGTATGCTACAAACTACACAGAATGCACAAGAAGGCAAAAGGCAAGTATAATGTGTAATGTGTATTGTATATGGTAGAATAGTTGTCCTCGGCCTCCACAAACTTATTCAGCATTCACGTTTCACGTCTCCACCAAATACCAAATACCAAATACAAAGACTCCTGCACATCCAAAACAGACACACTCTCA
>JABASP010000294.1:0-61109 GCA_019776565.1 Sminthurinus signatus
TAATATTCGCCATGTATAAGCATGTACATAATAATCCTGTCATCTTTCCTTAAAAACTATGATTTCCCAACATAGTGCACATTGCGCATTGTACATATATTTACCTGTAGGAGAGCATTGCTTCTATTGTACTGGATTTATTTAAACAATATACTGAAGAAGATTGTTCCCACACACATACAGACATATGTAGAAAGTTCATGTTCAATGTGTATAAAGTATAAAAGGACCACCATAGTTTTGGCTTAAAACTGAACTGTAAAGTATCAGTTGGCTCAGCAAACACACACACACACACACACATATCCAGAAAATCTCAAAGACAAACTTTTCCTCCGCGCTCACTCTTTCACTCTCAGTTGTTGGCTGGTTCACTCACTCACTCACTAGCTTGTTGGGTTCAGTTTTTAGTTTGGTGTGGTTATGGGTCCAAATAGGGAGAGAAAGTAGTGAAAGAGATGGATGTAGGAAAAGATATAGAGGATGGAGGAAAAGGACAAAAACTTGACAAACTTTTTGTTTGTTTGCGATTCTTATATGTGTGGTTTGGTTTGGTTCGGTTTGATATTTTAACCCACGAGTTTCATCCGTCCATAAATAGGCTTAAGTAATGATATTTTAATGAGCAAGATCCCACATTTGCTGTTCAATGTCTTTCCTCTCTGTGTGTGTGTATGTATTTGCTCCCCTGTTCTCTCATGTTCTACAGTTGTTCACTCACTCACTCAGTCACTCACTCGGTTAGTGACTTGCTCATCAAATAGAATTGTATTTGTGTTTGTGTTTGTCTTTGGTATGTACAATGCATATCGATGCATAACTTACCTTTGGAACATGACTCAGTTGGAATTTAAAAGGGAGGCTCTTTTTTGTGTAATATTTATAGAGACCAGAGAGAGGTAGATAGAAGATAGAAGATAGTAGATATTAGATAGTTTCCACAGTACAGTAGTTTCAGCAGGTTCTAAATTCTACGTGGGTTCTCTCTCTCTTTGTGCTAGACACGAAGGTCGTAAAACTAACAAACGCTGTTTAGAAATAATAGTAATGGCAGTAGAATAGAATACACACCACATGTACATTGATGTAGAGAGGAATGGAATGCATGAACATTGAACATTGAACATGAAATAGAAAGGAAAAGGGAAAAGAGGAACTACAGAAGAGACTCGGCATCCTAATGTCTACGTGGTTCACATTCAAAATTTATTTCTATCAGGAGAAAGTAAAAAGTGGATGGATGGATGTACAGTGTACAGCAGCATAAAACTATGTAAAAGTAAAAGTAAACGTAAAAGCAGTAATGCCAATGGAAAGAAAGTGAGAAAAAGAGTAAGTATGAGAGTAAAACGTGGAGGAACGAAAACACTGCCACTTTCTCCGACTTTATGTCTTTCACTTGTGAGAAATAGTTTAGAGTTTTAGAGTTTAGGGAGTATGTAAAAACTAAATGAAATGACATCATCATCATCATCATGATCAGCAGCATCATCAACATTGAGTTTCTAAAGCAGGTAGAGATAGATAGATAGATATATGCCATAACACACATTATATGATAAACCGTTTTAAATTTATATTATGATCCACGCTCTACAGCTATATAATATATAATACAAGGCTTAACCAACTTATTAACTAAGGAGGATAATATAAGTATGTATGTATATATATACAATCTAGTTATAAACTATAAACTACAAACTAAAAACTCTTTTGAAATTCCTTTCTTCATTATTTTAATAATGAGATGAGCTGAGATGAGTTGAGATGAGATTCGAAAAGGAAAAGGAAAGAAAGAAAGGAAGCCTCCAAGAGTTTCAAAGTAAAATTGTACAAGGAAATTATGGAAAATTTTGTCGAGTGTCGAGTGTCGAGTGTTGAGTGTCGAGTGACGAGTTGTTCATCACTTATCTTACTGTGACTTTTAAGACAATGAAATTTTAGATGTGATGAAATTCTCTCGTTGGAATGATGAGTTTGTTCATTCATTAGAATAATCCCATTATACTTTCTTCTTTTCCTTTGAGTCATGTGTGAACACAAGAGCATGTAAACATTGGATATCTAAAGACCAAAGAGTTGTCCACATCCATAATATGATAACTTATGATATGATATGGTATTTATGGATGATATTGCAGCTCGTTTTGGGATCCTGTATTAATAAGGCACAGTGAACAGTTTGGTGACTACACCAACACTATCGCACATGCCACGTAATTTATTTTGAGTTCTTTTCTTTCTCCATTCTCCATTCTCCAAAATTTCGGTTGAATGACAAGCGAAACTATTCTCATCTAAACATTTTTTCTCTCCTATAAAATTCAAGTTTTACATGCTTTTACTTTTTATACAGATTGTGAATTAGTTCTGATCCTACTTTTAAAATTTTGTATCTATCTGTCTATCATTAATCTACATGTAAAACATGAGTAGTGGAGTGAGGCTGGTTTTAGAAAACAAGCTGAACATAATATATTTTATTATAAAAAGTTTCATGTTTTCCAAGAATTTTTTTTAAATTTATGCCATGTGCCATGAACTATGAGATTCAGACTTCAAACATTCTAAAAATTCTTCATTATTCATTATAATAATGAAATATTCTAATATCTCATTCTAATTTTTTTTGGAACATGGAATGGAACATGCTTTCATCCAAAAGTATTAGAGTATTAAGTTTTGAGTTTTGAGTACTGAATTCTGAAAGAGAGAGAATTAGTCGACTTGTACAGTTTGTAGTTTGTAGTTTGGAGCGTGGAAGGCAGTTTATTTGAAAGCTCTAGCTACGAGCTTCTAGCTTCTAGTAGCATGAAATTGGAGAGCAAAGGGTAATGAAAGATGAAAAAGCTGAAGGAGGAGGAGAAGAGTGATAAAATTAAAATACTTATATGACATTTTTTATCTTTGGCTGTATCTAATATCTAATAATGTGTGCTCTGGAGCTGCAACAGCCTCCAGTCCGAAGCCATATTCGTATATTCATATTACACATTACATGTGTGTGTATGAAGTAGAATGTAGATTGTAGATTTCAGAATGCAGAAATAGGAGAAGAGCAAGATTCTATTTGAGATCTCATGGACATCTTTTTTTTTCGGTTATGCATCGAAGAAAATATTTGTGTCTGCCTGTCTGTCTGTCTTCTGGTTACTGGTTACTGGTTACTGGCTCTTGTATGTCCAAACCGTTTCACCAGCAACTTTATACTGTATAATATAATATTTTGGTACTCTATGGCTCTTACTTCTTTCTCCGTACTCCGACTTACTCGTCTGGTTTGGATAAAGTGAGAGATAGTTTGAAGAATGAGTTAGAGACATGACTTGACATTTGACAGATGAATTTATGGGAGATTATCCACAGCCGTTGTCTCGATATAAAGAAATGAAATCCAAATCTATAGGAGAGGGAAAGAGGAAAAAAGAATGTTTGTGGTAAATGTTACAAGTATATATGTATATGGGCTACATTTATGTACAATATATGTATATATATACTTGGACGACATTTTGAGTTGACTGGCTGTTCAAAAGTAAAACTATTCTGATTTAAATCTCCCTGTCTTCTTCCTTTTTTTTTTTTTTTTTTTTACTTTGCTCTGTCTTTTCCAGTTTCCAGTGATAGCCCATAGACACGAACATTCCATTTAAAATTTAACTGAATTTTTTTTGTGTGTGACAAACTAGAGAACCCCATTGTCACTTTCACTTTTACAAAACTTTAAGAATTATAGCAAGAAGAGTGGAAGGAGGACGAGGAGGTGGAGAAAGAAATAGATTAGAATGAAATCAAAGTAGAGCCTCAAAGATTACATGTTCGGATGACTCTTCCTCTTTTTTTTCACAAAGGAAAGGCTATAGGGAGAAATTTCAAGTAGACAACAAAAGGGAAGGATAAAAGTATCAAATTGAGAGAAGGAGGACAAAAAGTAAAGTGGAAAAAAGGAGTGAGAGTTGAAAATGACGACCATAATTGAAAGGGCGACAGTTTATGGAAAAAAATGTCGTCGTCAAAACAGAACCTTTAATCAAGTGTACAAGATCTAGAATCTAGAATCTAGAGTCTACAGTTGAGAATCTAACTTCTAACTTCCAAGTGTAATATCAAGAGAAAAACACAGAGAGAGAGAGAGAGAGAGCACAAAGCAGAGAGCACAGGATATAATAATATAATGTAATAGGATCGGACAGGATAAAGAGAGATAGATAGGACTAGGAGAACAAGGAACAGAACAGAACAGAAGACAACACAAAAAAATAACAACAAGAAAATACTTTGTACTTAACTTTATACTGTATACACCATCCAAGTATTTGCACCAACACAAAAACATTAGGGCACTAGATAGATAAATAGAAAGTTCGTCGCATTTGTGTGTGTATGTGTGTGTGTGTGTGTGTGTGTTTGTGTCTTTGTGTGTGAGTGAGAGAATGAGAAAGATAGAGAGAAAGAGGAACTTTAGAGCTCACTGTCCCTCCTACATAAAGCATAGAGATCTAAAAACCCTAAACTAAACTAAACTAAACTGAACTAAAACTTAAGCTTTTGCTAAGCGTAGGACTGGGAGTTGAGCTGAAAGCTGAGGTTGTGACATATACACATGTATACATAAATATAAACACACATACACAATACACATGTACGCCCCTGTTAAGTGTACACTGTACACTGTACACTCAGCATACACAGAATACACAGAAAGAGGAAATGATGACAACAGAGTGAAGGAAAGAGAAAATTAAATCTTATCGATCGTCTGAAAAGAACTCACAAACTGGGAAGAGATTGCTCGTCCTATTCACACACAATCACCAAACAATGTGTGTGTGTTTTTTTGTCTTCTTTTTCTGCTTCCTCCTTCTTCTCATCTCTCTCTCTCTCTCTCTCTCGTTCTCTCTCTTTCTTCCTGTACATACTTTACTCCTCCACATCTTCCCTTTGCCTTCATTATGATCTCAATCACATTCCTAGAAATTCACGAAACGTGGCAAGTATTTAACACGACTCATGTAAACCCAGAAAAGACATGAGGATGAAATAGTAATACACAAGAGTTGAAGATTGGAGTAGGATTAAACTCAGTCCTGTTTTTACCATTTACACAAATTGTCAACCTAAACCTATACGCATAAACATAGCAGTGAAAAACAAAGAACCCATTTGCATAAATAACTGTACAGATACTAAATACAACTCATCTTTTTAAAAGTAACCACACCATAAAATTTAAAAAGAGGTTCAAAGGAATTTGTTTATCCCTTTTCATTCCCCACTTACTGTCTTTAAGATTAGTACAGTAGAGGAAAGTGGAAAAGCAAAATACACTTGTAACCCTGTAATTCTATCTTCTATCCAAGTATAGTTAAACCATGGGAATGATTTTTCAATCTGTTTGTGCATGTTTGAATTCAAAACAGATGGAAGGAACAAAATCCTTTTATCGAGGGATATAATATGTAGAAAGAATATAAAAAGATACCTTGAACATAAAATACTTAAACTATTTGAAAAAAAATCCAATATGTGAGAAGAAATTTGATACAATGTTCATTGTTCCTGTTTCGGTAGCACAGGAAATGAAAATGGGAGAGAATTAATTCATTAAAAGTATGCACTGTACCATAAAGGTTTTCATTTTTACCTAGTAGAATCATAATGTATAGTACCAAGTGCCAATATTGACCTTTGGGCCGGCTCTGTCAAAACCCGGAAGAGTACGGTTTTTCTAGAAAATGGCTTAGTTCAGTTTTCTATTCTACATTCCACATCATATACATTATACATCATATCCCATCTCACATCACACATTGAATATAATATATCTTTATCCTCCATCCTATTCTACTCTCCGCCACTTGACTCCACTTGAGTCCTCTCGACCCGAAAAATATCTACGTGGATGCGTATTAGCACTATAGTATTGTACACTATTCATTTTCAAGTGGCATCTCGTTCACGGTAGAAAAAGGAGAGGTTTTGAATCCTTTGATTCTTGATTCTAGAGTCTTGAGTCTTTATACGTAGTAAATATATATTATGTATCTTGTTATTAAAAAAGTGTAACAGTTGTTAATGACAAGGACTTTTCCGTTCTCCATCCCTTTTGAATTCTAGATTCTAGATGCTGCCCTAGTTTCCCTTCATTTCATTTAGGTAAATGTGAGGGATTTGATCTGATTTCCCCTCAGTATCCTAGCATATGCTGTTCAACTGAATTACGATCATACAAGTGTACTATATTCTATATTGTTATTGTCTTTGTTTAGTATAGGGCTTAGTGTTTGATTACCTGCAATTTTCGATTGAAGAGAAACTTTTAAACTATAAAAACTATTCAACTATTCTCTGTCCATGGTCCTTGTAAATATACAATGTATAACGTATGGCATGGTATATAGTGTCAATTTGTATCATGTATCATTTACTCATCAATGCGGTGTTTTATATACTATATATATAAATTGGTGAGCACAAACTTGTACCAGACACACTCGATGGGTACCAGATACCAATTACGTAGATCGTAGATTGTAGATTGTAGATACAAGTATATAAAATATAAAATATACAGTGTACATGATACAAAAAGTAAAAGTGTGAGTATTGAGTATACCTAGAATAAAACAAAGTGAGGAGCAATAAAACACTGTAATAAAAATAAAGACCCTGAGGATCTCTAGCAAATTAAATTTTCTCAACTTTTGTCCAACTGTCTATTGCCTCCTCAATCCAGGGTGTTTGTACACGTAGATGAGTATTGTCTAGTGTCTAGTGTATGTTGTATCTAGTTTCTATTTACATAGACATAGATGTAGATGTATAAAGGATAAAGGTATGATGTTACATATTAAGTGTCTCTTCGGTCTTCATGGTTCACGAAAACGAAAATGATGGAAGGTGGGAAGAAGGACATGGGAACATGAAGAAAGAATTGTACTTGTACTTGTGTACTTGGAGATGGGAGAAGATGGAGATGTAGTAAAGTAGATGAGAGGGAAAAAACGAGAATGCATTTAATTAAATAGCGCTTTTTTTTGTCTTTCCTCCCATTTTTTCTCATTTCATTTTACTCTGGGGAGAGTGAGGAAGAATGAATGAATGAAAGTAGATCGTTGTCGTACTCTGTATTCCTATTCGTTTTCGTACTCGTACTCGTGTCGCTGTATTTTTAGTTGTACCATTTAGTAATAGTGACACTGTGTGACATTCTATTGTAGATTGTAGGATATGTTGTATTTAGTGTAGAGTGTAGAGTGTAGAATGTAGAATGTAGAGGCGTAAAATAAAGTCAGCTATTCCGTTTCCCCTTTCCTCATTCCGGGAATCAGGATGAGGAGAAACAAGAAAAATATTTCAAGTCTATATCCATAATACGAAACTAATACGATCCAATATGATGCAATAAAATACCTTACAATAGAAAATAGAAGAAAGTTGGGTACATAGCTCTAGATTCTAGATTCTAGGTTCTGGATTCTGAATTCTAGATGTACGTACATAGGGCAAAAGTACAAAGGAACCTGATGAGAAACAGAGAAGGATGCCTAATGTACATATCCTGTGCTTTATATTTTATATTCTTTACTTTTTCCATCGTATTTTTTCACTTCCTCTTCCTCCAGCCTTTATACTTTATACTTGTTCTGCGACTGTTGCGCCTGTTGGATTCCAATGGGAATTCATTTCATCTTCCTGACGTTTCAATTTTCAACTTAAATCCTTTGATTTCCAAAATCCCTTTCTTTTACATGTAGTAGAATATCCTTCAGACCCCAGACCTTCTATCCTCTCTGACACTCAAACATGCATACGTACAAAGTACGTAGAACGTAGAAGAGTATGGAGAATGGATCACCTCATAATGTAATATTATCGTGAAGTTTGGAGTTAGTAAATCCTCATTGTAGGGTGGAAATCCCAGTTAAATCCAAACTAAACCAAAGTCAAGAAAAGTAGAAAGAAAAATAAAGGAAAAAGTAAAAAGTAAAAAAAAAGAAAGAAGTAAAATCAGTGTAGGAGTTTAAAATTCCCAATGCGGATTTCCCTGTATCCGCAAATGTCGGTAAAGTGTATATTAAAGTCTATGTGACTGTTGGCTGTACGATGTATAATGTATAATGTAGGATGGAGAATGTGCTATTGTGTAATGAAATCAAGTCAAATGAAATGAAATGAAAATAGACATGTGGAAGAGACAGAGAATACTGTAAAATACAGGATGAAAGTAGAATGAAAATCCGTTAGTCCGGAATCCAGAATCCGGATGGAAATGGAGATGGAGAAAAATGTTCAATGTTCTCTTGGTTCTCTTGGTCTCTTGGTTCTTGGTATATTAGTGTCTCAGTTAATGATGTCAATTTCGAAACATCTAACAGCCTTTAATGCTTAATGCTGAATGCTCAACGACTCCTTTATAACTAATAAATACGTGCATGTATTATGCATAGAATGGAGAATGGCAAACGGACTAACATCTGCATAAAACTAAACTAGGCGACGGAACTTGGCTTTTTATGGATAGTTTTACCTAGATATTTCTCCGTTCTTCATAAAATCTTTTTCTCATTCTTCTTCGTGTGATTTTATCTTTAAAAAAAATATATTGTGTAATAATCTGTATCTTTAACTGCCTGGTTTTTTCACATAATACTGTACAAAATACAAGATACAAAACTTAACTTTACTACTTACTATATTATGCGCAAAATGTAATAATGTCATTTGGATTTTGGTTTTTTATTTTTTTAGAACTCCCGAGTGCTGCTACAATAATTTACAAGGTACGTTTTATAATCTTTTAAACGGGAATAAAGTACCATTACAATGCATCACTACCCTACACCCTACACATGAAAAGATATTATATTCGGTAAAGAAGAGAAGAGGAAAAAATTGACGGTATCCCATAATTCTGTATTATGTATTATCTGTAATCTGTATGTATTTTTATACACAAAGATTTGAGATTTGAGGTACATTAATGTAATTATAATTCCCAGTAATAAATTGGAAGACGTAGAGATTGTCGGGCATTGTACATTGTACATTGTTCATTCTGTTATATTCATAGAAGCTTCACTTTTTTTCACTTAATTACCTTCTCCAGATTTTCATGGCGATATTAGTGTAATGTTGATAATGATGATGAGATTACATCATCCAGAAACTCCCAAGCGTCTTATGAAACTTATCTGGAAATGGTTTCTCCTTACACTAAATGCTAAATGTTAAATGTACATACTACATTACTACATACAGTCAGGATAGTCTATGGTCTATGGGCAGTTTATATTGTAGTTTGTACCCTGTGCACCGTGCACTTTGTAAATGTGTATGAATTTGCACGATATATTTTAGCAGGATTCAGCTGGGATGAGCAATGAGCATGTTTAGTCATTTTTAGATACAGTGACCAAGAAAGTTTTTTGATCTTCTCTTTCCCAATACTTTCAAAGCTATCATGCCCTTTGTTTACTGTACTTCTGTTTTTGTTAAGTTATATAATATTACTTTCTCAATTAAAATATAAAACAGTCCACAGTTGCTGTTACTACTGTAATGTCAATCGAGTATTGAGTATTATATTTTATATTGTATGGGGAATTCATGGGAACTATGTAATTTATATACTTACTGAAGAGTATAAAGTTGGAGGATGTCAAATGACAATATTAGTAACTGCTATCCATAGTCTGTAGTCTATAGTTATGGTTGGTAAAAATATATATATTATATACTTGAGACTCGGGACTTTGTAGTTTGGTGCTCCAGTTACCAAACAGTTAATACTATTGTCTATTGTCCTTTGCTTGTCCAAGCCTAAAGAATTGTACACAGTAGAGCTATCCTGATAATTAATAAGCTTGAAAGATTTCTCGATTCACAAGCATAGACATGGAATTAGAGGAAGATTTGAAAGACAAGGCTGGAGGATTTTCATGGATATAATTGGAAAGAGATTAAATTATTTTGTAATTTCTCTCTCTCTATCTCTCTCTCTCTATCATCCAACTCTGCTTCTGTTTCATACTCACTATGCATCTAAATATGTATATGTTTATAGTTTATAGTGTGTGGTCTGTGGTGCTTCATGTCCCAATAAACAGACAGACAGACAGAGAGCGGAAGGAAGGAACCAAAGACTTTGAGTGCTTGTCTCTATTGTCTCTGTCGCTGGGTATGTTGTATATATTCAACATTTATGGATTAAAACTTTGGAAGCAGAAATCTAGTTAAGCCTTTGAGTAATAGGTGATATGTATTTACGATTTAGGAACGGAGCTCAGAATTTCAACTTGAATCTTGAATGTACTTTGTACACGTTTTCTCTGGTGAAGATAAACGCGTGAAGCTACAGGATCCAATATCCACCATCCACGATCCAGTATCCAGTAGCATGAGCTTATGTATTCAATGATCAATGTGTATTCACCAAATAATTTCTCTTCATCTCTGTTTTGTATTGTGTCGATCTAATTCGTTCTTCGTATCAGCATTAGTAAATACTAGGGATTTTATTTTTATTCTCGAGTCTTGAGTCTTGAGTCTATCGTATAAATCAAAAACAGACAAATAATGGAACATGAAAAATGGAAATTGTGATTGTAATAATATTTTATACAAACAAACACACAACTTAACTTATTACATTGTTTTCTCATCCACAGTTTTTTTTTCTTGGGTTTTATTATCTAAGGATTTGTGAGGATATTACTAATTCTTTTGTTATACTGTTTGGTCTAGAAACTTTCATAATTGAGGATATTGGAAGTACATATGCCTCCAAAAAGTTTTTTTATTTTAAAACTATTGTTTTAAATGGGCTATTTTCCATGGAAACTATGGAGGCATTTGTACTTCCAATATCCTCAATTGATAAATCCATTGAACAGTTTTCAACTCCCATTGTAAATTGTAATATTATGGTATTTGTAATTTGTATTTGTATCTTCTCTTTCACCATTTTATTCAAGGTTGTTGTGACGATTGTATGAAAAATAAAAAATCTACAATCTGCAATAAAAAGTACCCATTTTCCATTATATTTAGTATCTTTAAAATTGGTATTTTTGTAGTCTGTAGTCAGTAGATGGATGACGGTTGACGGTTGCTGACGTGAGCTGTTTAATTTGGTTGATAAAATGATTTTACAAATTTTGAAAGGTCACCTGCTGAGCCTTGACCGTTTCAAACTGTGTGTAAATGATGATTATGACGATGTATACAAAATGGAAATATCCAACATGTAAATGGTCAGCATTTGTCAACAGTCAAAACAGTCAACGACAAACTAGTATAATGTTCAGAGTTCAGAGAGTACAGAGTATTTTACATAATGTACATTTTGTATGTATAAGGAAAAGGTTTGACAGAAAACGATCAGTAAAATGGTGTATTTTGTATTTGATTTACTTTATGTAAATTGAACTGAGTCGCAACTCCCAGCAACTCACAACTCACAACAAAACAAAATAAATTTGCTTGTCCATGATTTCATGGTCCATGAATAATGTATAAAAAATAAAATAGAGCGTAGTACACACATGTGTGTGTTGTTTTGTCACATAAGGTCACATTATGTACAGGAGAAAGGAGGAAAGGAAACAGGAGCAGCGGCAACTCATTTCCATTTTCTCTATTGTGAGTTGTGCATTGTCGGTCCAGTATCCTGCTGTTTTTGACGTTGCCCTGTTTGATCATTCAACTATAGAAAGTAGAAAGTAGTAGAAAGAAGAAAGGATGCAGAGTACAGAGACAAGTCTTTTAGCATTGGCTAGATTCCTAGAATTTCCTAATTTCTTTTGAAAACATGGTCAATGGTCAGGATATTAAAAGTATAAACTATACACACAAAGAGTTGACATAATCTCCACGAGAGTAATGAAAATTTTCAAATTTTCAAAAACAAACCTCTTAATCTCAAGAGCTTACTTTGTACTTGAATCCAAGCGTTTAATTTTCTAGATTCTAGAATCTAGTATTAAAAATTAATATCATTATTACTATTATTATTCTTGTTATTTTGACTGGACTTTTATTTTGTATAGAGCATAGAGAATGGAGATGGAGATGCATCATGCTGTTTTAATGCATGATTATTTCATTTGCTGCTCCTTTTGTTCTCAAATGAAAATATAGAGTCATAGAAAATATTAGTTTGGCTAATGAATGGTTGGTTTGTTATTTGCTATGAAGTAGAAAATAATTAAATAACAAAGTCGTCAAAACTTTTAGTTTTTTTACGCTCATACTGGATTTTGTTGCCTTTTCTATTTTCCCACATTACATTCGTAGTACTGTATTTTGTATAGATGTTGTTGTCGGTTTTGTTTTTGTTGTTATTGTTACTTTTGCTTTTGCTTTTCCGAGTACTTTCAATTTACTTTCTCCGCATCAAGTATCAAATAAAAAGTATAAAGGTCAAGAGAAGTCATGAGTTTTGGCCTTGGAATGGACAGGGACAATCATATTACAGATGTGTGTGTGTGTGTGTGTGTAAGTTTGATATGAGATGACATAGTAAAAATGAGACAGGACAAAGATGACAAGAAAGTTTAACATTAAAGTCTGACAAGTGTCAAATTGTGTTTCGTACATACATATAAAAAACTATGTACATATTGTGTGTGTAATAGGAGGAATAAACCAAGGATTTAGGAGAATGAGAATTGACGTCAAACTGTCCAAGCATATCATCAACTAATTTACCGAAAAGAGAATTCAAGTCTCAAGACTCTAGACTCTAGATTCGTGACAGTTGACAAACTGAAAAACTGTGCAGGCCTCAAGAATCAAGCACATATAAAATACAAAGAATTCATTCAAACTCCGTACTTCATACTCCACTTAAAAGATATGCAGTATGTAGGGTGAAAGCCAAGTTTATAGGCAATCACTTGTACATTTTAGATTGTACATAAGAAAAAGTTGAAACCAACCTTTTGTACATTGTACATTGCACAGTCTACAAATTTTCATGCAAACTAGCAAATAACAAAGTACAAACGACCATTCACAACTCAAATATCATTGGGTCGTCGACTTGCTCTTGTTTTCCCTCCATCCTTCATGCATATTTTTTTCCTGTCTTCATTTTCATTTCCAATCTCGAATCTAGAATCTAGAATCTAGAATCTAGAAACTCAAAAACTCATTCACCACATGTGCATCTGTGAATTTTATGTCTTGTACATAAAAAATGAGTTTTTGACTTATGGCGTATGGCTCAGGCTCATGATTGTAGAGTGTAGACTGTAGACTCTAGAGTCTAGATTTTAGATTTTGGATTCAAAATGGGAATGGAAATTCTGCTTCTCTTTCTCTCGCCGTGTAACTGTATCTCTCCAGTCTACAATCTACAACCTTTGGTTGAAGAGACTACAGATGTTCAGTTATTTATATGCTCACAGCCAAAATCATTATTGAAATCTAAATCTAAAAGGAACGAGAGCGAGACAGAGAGCGAGACGAAGAGGCAGACAAACAAACAGGCCAAAAAGAGATGATGCATCAAGTACTTGTACCAAGTATAAAGTATAAAGTATGAAGTATGAAGCCCAAGTGTGCAAATGGCAAATGTATGATGTAATTTACTATGTACAGTACATCCAGAGGAACAAACACACGGAGCAATCATGTTAGGTTAACTTTGAGCAAATGCGTGTTCTGTGTTGTACCGTGTACCGTGTACCGTGTGTGCACAAGTATGATAAAAGTACAGCACCAAACACAACATAATATAACACAACACGGGCACATAAGTTGACTACATTAGGGCTAAAATAATTAAATGCAAATAAACCATATACCATGCAAATAGAGAGAGAGAGAGAGAGAGAGAGTAGAGAATGTATAGAAAATAGAATATAGAATATGGCTCTTCTAGTTATTTTCCCTTATTTTTTTGAACTCTGTCGTTCACGTCTATAAAAAATGCAAACATGATTTGGAATTTGGAATTTGGAACCCACTTGAATCCTGAACAAAGTTTACTCTTCCTCTTCCTTTCCAGCTTGTAAAATTGACATTACATAAAATATATTCCTATGTATGTATTCAGTATTCACATATCCTTGTTTGTGGCAAGCATCCTGTTTTTCATTCACTGAATATTCTGGTTATCCGGGTGGATGTTGTCGTTGGAAATTTATTGTGCAGCTTGGAGTTTGGAGTTTGTAGATTGTAAATTCTACATGTAGATGTGTAATACTTAATACATAAATATATTGACTGTGCATGCCATTAGTCTTTTTAATATTGCTCACAAGTTCCTGCTCATGCTCATGTTTCATGTTTCTTGTTGCATGTTGTTCCAAACTTGCTCATCAGTTCAGTTTGGCTTGGTTTTGTTGACTTGTTTTTTTTAGGCTTGATTTTATTTTGTATTTTGTACAGAGTACAGAGTACAGAGTACAGAGACTCTTTTGTGATTTTCAATTTCTTCTTGTTTCAAAATTTCATATCTTCTTGTCATTTTCTCAACATGTAAAAGTTGTTTACAAACGGAAGAAAAACACAGGAAGAAAGAGGGCGGCT
This sequence comes from Sminthurinus signatus, assembly GCA_019776565.1. Taxonomy (NCBI): domain Eukaryota; kingdom Metazoa; phylum Arthropoda; class Collembola; order Symphypleona; family Katiannidae; genus Sminthurinus; species Sminthurinus signatus. Next base: position 14,542 of record JABASP010000294.1, read on the forward strand.
GACTTAGTGGTATTTTAGGAAATATTCATTGCGAGGAGCATCTCTAACTCTTTCCTTTCTTTCTCATGTATATGTACATTGTACATTGTACAGTTGAGTTATGCTTTATGTTTTACAGTTACCTTGACTGCTCTCTGTATTACAGACTACAGAGGACCATCAAGGAGCGACAACAAACTACAGACTACAGACTAAAAGACTTACAGAGACTCGTGTCTATTCATTTGAACGTGTTTCATGTACCGTGTAGTTGTTCTTGTAGTTTTTGTAGTTTTTGTAGTTTGAGTTAGATGAGTGAATGTTGAAGGAACGTGATGTGGCAAATTTTTCAACGTCAACGAAAAACAAGCACGTTGAATGGGACTAGAGTAAAGACAGACACGTATGTTATATTTTACATGTTACATGTTACATGTTAAATGTAAAAATGTATGGAGGATGTAGATTGTAGAATTTGGAATGTAGAATGGAGAGGAAAATAAACAGAATCAGAATAGAGTAAACAAGTGAAAAAAAAATAACGTACTTTCATTCCAATCCACAAGAGTAAACAATGATTTATTTGAATGACATGAGCCCAGTTCAACTTTTTTTACGAGCCAATCTTTAAAAATCTCTGTACTCTTTATTCTACCACTCCTTCCTTTTTTATACTCTTTTACTCTTATTCTCATGAGAGAGATACTGTACACACTACAAACTATAGACACTAGACTTTGACTAGATATGAATTTTTACTTTCTCTTATACACTCAACCTTTTGACGAAGAGGAGAGAAAAAACACATACATTTAGAGTATACAGTATACAGCCACATCCATAATCCAGTACACAGCTCACCACACCGACTCTCACATAATATAATGTGCTCACTCCTCACATATTTCACATATGCGAAAAAAGTGCGGTGTTTTTAGTGGCTACACATTGAACTAAACTGAAGTGAAGTGAGCGGTGACCTAGCCAAACCAAGCCAAGCAGCAGCTGGTACTTCTCTCCTGTTTTTTCCCTCGTTCCTGGCTTCTGGCTTCCCTGGCTGGCAGTCTAGCAGTCTAGCAGTCTGCCAGTTGTGAATATGTCGTGTTGAGTTTGTTGAGTTGAGTTGAGTTGACTTGGGAGATACGGACTCATTTTTTATGCAACATGATTTTTCTCTTTTCTTGTGTACGATGAACGTATACAGTATACAGTATACAGTATACACAAATACACAAGGAGTCACTCTCTCCACTCTGTTTTTGTCTCCTACTCCTTGTCTTCTCAACTCATATTCCTACTCATGTTCATGCTCATATTTACTTACTTATATCCGTATCCATAACGTGCCTCATTTTCCATCTCCTGCAGAGAGTAAAAGAGACAAGGATAGACAGGACTTTGAGGGAACTCCGAGCTCCAAACTCCAAGCTCCAAACTCCAAACCGAAAATGAAACCAAAAACCATCTTTCATCATGTAAATTACCTTGATCACTTGAACAGGATACAATTATTCATCCCATTGAACTTTTACATGGTGTCAAATTTTTTATCCACTGTAATATACGTATGATATCATACTCGTATTATGTATTATGTACCATGTACGCTGTTTGTACTGAATGCTGAATACTGAGTAGTGAATATAATGTATAATGTATATAAGTAGCTATTTGCGGTGGTTTGTTACAGCTCCAAATTTTCATGATACCAAGAACCAAGAACCAAGTTTCTATGTAAAAAATACATGTATAATGTATAACAACTGCAGACACTAGATACGAGAATACTAGAATACTAGACACTAGACACTAGACGAAGATGAGGCCTTTCAAAACGCTGAAGAGTACGAAGAGTAACAAGGGAAAGAAAAAAAAGTGGTGAAAAACCGTTTGGCATAAAATGAAGAAATATGGTGAGAGTTTTTTCCCTTGGCTTTCGACTTTTCCCCGTCAACCCGCAAGCTTGAGCCAAGAATATAAAATAAATCTTCCGCCTTGTCTATATATTCTATCTTGTTTGTAGTTTTCACATGTATTGTACTTTTGTATAGAATATAGAATATACATGTATTCTTTGCTCTTTGTTCTTTGTACGTACATAGATGAATTGTACATTGTACATTTCATGTATCTATCAGGTGGAGTGCAGACTTTTTTGTGCCGAAAAGAACTGTATCATCCACACCACAAGTACAAAGTTACATTACATTACATATTACATATTAGTTTGCACCACACACCACACCACGTCATGTCACAATTCAAATCTTAAATCATTTGTCAATCTGCTCTCTCTCTCTGAACTGCCGACGGCAACTACAATAAATAAGTGTGCCCATGTACATATCTACCATACGTATGGACTATGGACATGGGCATCAAAAGGTTTACTCACTTTTAAAGTAGACCACCTTCAGAGCATTCACTCTTCAATTCTTTGATTCTTTTTGTATGGATGGATTAAGGTTGAAAACGGTGCCGCAATTTCCTTTGATTCTTTGTAAAAGAAAAAAAAAGTAAAATACAAAAAAAGTTTCCAAAATTCTCAGTATAAGTATTGAACATGTAGCAGTGCAAATGAATTTTGGTATTAAGCATTGAAAATATAAACAGGGTTAATCTTCTAGTTTCTATAGTTCCATGTTCCATAGTCCATAGGCTTCATTATTGAACTTTCTTTACTTGTGGAATTCAGTACTTATTATATTGGTATTCACCGTATTTTACGTCATCGTTCCGTATTCAACACTCTTCTTTACATTACCGTGAACTGTGACTATGGCTCTCTTTTGGATTCTATATAGAGTCTAGACTCTTTGTCTTCATTGTACAAAGCCTAAATCTACATGTACAATGTACAATGTACATGGTACATGTTTTTGTTCTAGATCTATAGCTATGCCCCAGAACATGTAAATCGGAATTGGTTTAGTTGGGATTGGATCGGATCGGCATGAATTGAACTAGATTGGATTGTCGAATCTCTTTTATCGAAAATGTCACCTGACTCTTGCCATTGCCTTGTGACTTTCTCCAGTCAAATGAAGAGTGATGAGCTTTCCACCAAAATTCTATACTCTATACTTGATACTCGATACCTTATGCTTGATGCTTGATGCATGTTTTATATGTGCCTGCCTATTCTCGATTCACTATTCATAGATAGACACGTGTAGTTTCCCTCTCTTTTGAAAGAGAAAGAGAAATGCAGCAATTCAGCTTCCCCTTTTCTGACTGTAGGAAATCCTGATCAAGAGCAGAAGGAAGAGCACATCAATCTTCATGTAAATATGTATTAGTGTGAATTTATATGTGCCAAGTCAACATGTTCAATGTTCAGTGTTCAATGTACAGTACATATTCGTAATATGACATGTTGTGTGATAAGACCGCTCTCCTTGACTGCGAGAAAATTGATAGAAAACACCGTAGTTTAAACAAGTGTCAATTTTATGGCCGTTATTATTATTATTATTACTATTACTGTTCGTTGATATTATCCTCTACCCGCTTGTCTTCTCAACCTCAATGTCAACGGGGCCGACACATTTCATCTTTCCTCATGATGGTTCTTTTTATACAGATTGTAGATGTGCTTTACTTTTCTTTGCTCCAACTTTGTAAACAAATGAAAATGAAAATTAGTATGTTGAAAAGATTCTAGTTTGCTTTGTACTGTGTGTATTATACTGTTGTGTTCTGTATGATGTATTATGTACAAATGGAGAATATTAGAGAAAGTATAGGCTATGGACTATGGAAAATGAACATTTTCTCATTATGATGATTGTTTTTATTGGTATTATGCGTAATAAAATAGGCGTAAAACATTTTACTTTTAAATAGAAAATTAAAGATTCAGATTAGAATTTAAGGGCATTTTGAATTTCGGATGGATGTGGAAATGAAAGGATAAATAATAAATAAATATAAAATATGGTAAAAGTGAGAATGAACGCAGTTCTGTAAATTGTAAACTATAAACTAGAGATATACACAGAGAGTAATATCCAGATGAGAGTGGTTTATTTTATAATTCCGAAACCCTTTTTGTGAGACCGCAAAGTACGCAAAATTTCACCAAGGCTAAAACATAAAACATTAATCACAAGCACAGAATATATTTGACATGTTGTTAAGTGTAGATTGTAGAGGGTAGGAGCACTTTTCATTTTGCAATGGTAATAAATTACGGGTGTGATTTAGCTTCTGCACTATCTGTGTGATATGTATGTACTACAAGATATACACTATTCAGTATACAGGGGATACTTGACACCGTAAAAAATAATCCATAAATGTGGTACAATTAATAATACGGTGAAAAGTAGAAAGCGTAATGTATAGGATAGAGATAAAATCAAAGGATATCAACGACGAAAAGAGAAAAAGAGTGGGTTCATACGTGTTGCCAAAGTCCAAAGTCCAAATCCGAATCCGACTCCAAACCCAAGTCCAAGTACAAAGTACAAAGTACGAGTACAATTCCCACTCCAAATGTGAATCTGAATCCGAATCTGAATCTGAAATTCGTTCAAAAGCACTCAGCCATACATCCATGTTACACACATTAATTTCATTCGAATTGGAATACGAATAGCTCCAGCAATATTTTATTTGGATGTTGTGAAGAGGAAAAAAAGAAAGGGCATATATAGTGAAATAATTTATGATTATTTGAGATTTGGGAGAATCTCAGATTTATTTTGTTTTCATCTTTCCATTCATCTGATGCTCATCGGAAAAAGTTTGACTGTAGGAAAAAGGGAAATTCACACAAAGTTGCCTGTGTTCTGCGCACTACTAGTTATTCGTTATTTGTTGCTTGTTACTGGAATAAATCTAAAATCAGTATAATAATATTCGAATTTAGAATATAGTGCTTGATTTTGATACTTTGTATATGATTTAATATGAAGCCTGCCCGTGCTATTGTTATTATTATTATTGTTGCCCACAATCCATAGTATATTAAATATATCCTGAGTTTGATGTATCTAATGTACATTTTAAGTACCAAAAATTTCACGTTTGGGACTAGAAACAAATGAATTTTTAATCATACGACCCACCTCCATTACCCATTTGTATTTGTATTTACATTACATGTAAGTTATAAGTGTAACAATAATCTAATATACGCTTCTACATTATGCATGGCGGGGTTCACATACTTATTACAGAACGGAACCAACTAACAAGTTACAAGTTAAAGGCCTAGGATAAAGAACAGAGAATAAAACACATCCAGTATCTAGTATCTAGAATCTAGAATCCAGGATCTATACTAAGTGAAAGTGGGAAAAGCAAAAAGAAGTAGAACAGAGAAGCGAGAAAGTGAAGTGGCAGAGGAAGAGAGATAGAGAAAATACTAGTAGTAAATTTTCTTTGTTTTTGTTGTTCCATTATCCCGGTCTCGGGACAGCTGTTAAAATCGGATTTCTAGTGTCTATTCTTCTTTTCCTGATATGCCAAACCATGATTATTATACACAAGCCACACATACAATATACACCACACCGCACACATATTACATATTACACAATATTGGAAAGGTATTTGAAGGGAATAGGGAAAGCGAAAGTGAAAGTAAAAGAGAAAGCGAGTAACTTATTCAGAAAGTTAACGAGGATCCTCACCAGTGAGTGTCTCTCTATCTCTACTCACTACTCAATAATTTTTCATGCGAAAGGTTTAACGCTCACTCAGGAACAATATACTACATGGATTATTGTGTGTTGTTTACCATTTTATTATTTTATTCCGCATAGTATCACATCACACTACTCGGTGATCGATTTTAGATATTTGAATATCAAAAGTATTGTAAAAGCAAAGTTTGTAGCATGGGCTACAAACTTGAAACAGATTTTTTACACTGTTATTTTATGAATATAAATTTGATACAGTTATCGTTTTTTAATTATTTTGGATGTTCAATTCCTATAGTAAGAAATCCTACTGTATTTGACACTGTATCTATAGTTGAGTTCTGGTCTGCTTTGGATGTGTGTGTTGAGAGTTGAGAGTTTAGTTTATTTTATGTAGTGCTTGTCTTCATTGAATTGGATGAACTAGTCGCAGGGAAAGGATGCCGATGCCAAAGTGTAAAATGTGTACACAATAACAATAATAATATTAGGAGTAGTGGCAGTGGTAGCAGTAATAGTAATAGTATGATCATCCAACTTTCTCTGTCACATACACTTTCTCTCTCGATTTTCTCAAACCTACATTCACACTCAGACTCGTACTCGTTCTCGTACTCGTCCTCGTATTTGTAGTCGTACTCACATCGTATTTCATTTTACTCTAATGTCGAATGGAAGCGAGTGCCATCACAACATAAATAATAGTTACGCATGAATCTCCATTCTCCATGTTTGTCAACTTGTCAGAGTGCTCTGTTACTCTGTTGTACATTGTACATTGTGCAGTACACTGTAAACTGTAAATACAACTGCACACGGAGAAAGGGAAAGGGATTCCAGACAGATACAGACAGAGAACTAGAAATGGAGAGAAGACGGTAGACGGTAGACGAGATATGGTATGTTATGTTATGATATGAGATGATATGATACAGCACTCCAGTACACAAACAATATTATAATGGCATCGGCACCTACATATATCAAGTGTTATGGTCCTCTCGCCTATAAATCAAAATGAACCCACTTGCAATATCCAGGAGGGAACAAGTATGTACAATGTACATATGTATACAATTTAGTATAGGAAGAAACGGAGGAAAAAGTGGAAGTGGAAGAAGAATGGATGTCAAAAGGAAAAAGAATGATGAAGAGGAAAAAAATACCACCAACACGGAACACGGAGATGGAAATTCCTAATCAATACTTTCACACACACTTGACACAAAAGAAAGAAAAGTCGAGAAACCCATCTTTAGTCTAGGTCGAGTCTCGAGTCTAGAGTCCTGAGTCTAGAGTCTCTAGAATAGAGTGTAGAGTCTGCAGTCTGCAGTCTACAGGCTTGAGTTTAGAGTTGAGATGAGACAGAAAAAGATAAAGATAGAAAATGAAAGTGAGAAGGTCGAAAAGTAATAGTAGATTGTATAGGAGAAGAAGAGGAAGAATAGGAAGAACGGGATGAAAGACAGAGAAAGGACGGAGCGTAACAGTCTATGCGGAAATTATTACGCCTTTTAGTCAATATACAATATACATGTTTACTCCTTGCTCCATAATGGTTTGAACTAAACTTGTGCCTGTCTGTGTTCTCTATCTACTATCTATATTCTATATCTTTTAGGTTTTATTGTACGAGTGTGTTCTATGTTATCTTTTGGCTTATGGCTTTTGCTCAAGTCATCATGTGCGTGACTCTTGTTCTTGTTCTTGTCCTTGTCCTTCTCTGTCTCCCTCCAAGAAAAATATGTATCCAGGCTCATGCTCATAGTCTGTCATGAATTGTGGGATAAGAGTCAGAATAGAATAGAATAGCATAGGTCAGATATACTACAGCTACTGCCGTAATATAGATAAACACAGACAGCTACAGACTACCAACTCTCAACTACGACCGAGACAATGAAATGAGCAGTCAATATACTTATATATCCCACTATCTTCACTTTCTCTCCATCTTCTACTTCTTCTACTTCTTCTTCTTCTAGTCTGATACAGCTTTCAACAGTTTCACAAGACACAAGACAAACTTGGAAACTTACTCAGATCTTTCTCATGTCAAACTACTGTATACTGTACTGTGTACTGTGTAAACTATAAACATGCGGGTCTTCTTACTTTTATTATCTTGATAGTGAATCGTGAATCCTCTGTGGATCTAATATAATATGGTCCGGATTCTCAATTCACAATGCCAGTGCAGATTGTAGAGTTAGATCCGAGTGCTCCACATCAAGTGAATTGTGAAAGCTGGAGCTGAAACTGAATGTGATAGGGTTATGAAATATGGAACATGGAATAATATGAAAACAGATCATTCTGTGCGTGCATAATGCATAATGCATAGTGTACGCGTATACAATGTACAATACACAATACCAAATACCAAATACAGGTTCATTTTCTTCTTGTCTGGATTTTCCGGTCCACTTTCTCCTGTAGTTTGTACTTTGTATAATCATGAGTACTACGAAGCAAAAGATGGTGATACATGTACTTTCTTGCTCCATCTGTGTCATCATCATTTTTGCATGACTCATGATCCATGAGGCTTTGTTAACTGTTACCTTAGTTTAGGTGGGAATTATACACAACTATACAACTATGGAGACATGCGGGAAAAATTCCCGGTAGTGAAGAGATGTGTGAAAAACATGATCCAATTTTAATATCTGAATTCTTCCTTTTGTTGTCCTAGCTTCAAAAGCTTCAAAACACACTATAGGCGTAACAAGGGGACGAAAATTGCAAGGAGAAAATATTTTGGGATAACAGGCTCTGATTTTGTAGTTTGTAGTTTGTAGTTTTGAATCCTTCTTTTGTATTGTACTTGTACGTGTAATATTCAGCTCAAGAATGTAGATCCGTAAGATATCCAAGTGGAATGGAAATGGAAATTTGTCCATGACTGTCTATCTATCTATCTAACTGTATAACCGTATAACTGTATAGTTATACTAGTTACTTGGCCATGTGTACCCCTGTATTTTGTCAAATACAAATATTGTAGATACATATGACAAAAGATGGAGTAAAATAGGAGGAAATATAAATGGAAATCGGAACAAGATAGATCGGAATTGAGATAGGATTCGTCACATCACGTTATTCCGCCTCTTGTACCTCGCATTCGTACTTTGTACCTCGTGCCTCGTACATTCACAGTATAGAGTACAGAGTACAGAGTATAGTAATATAATATTATGTATGCTCCACAGCATTCACAAGTATTATTGAGTAAATGTCGATTTTCATGACGTCTTTTATTCCTCCATCTTCATGTTCATCTCTAGAGTCTGCAGCGTGTACAGTGTACAATGTAGAATGTAGAATGTGGAAGGTACAACTTGAGAATAGGTAACATGATGTTCTATATTATATAATATTGTATGGAATGACAAGAAAAGTGTGAAAGCATGTAGAATGTACAATGCACAGTGTACAGTGTACAGCTTCACAATTCTCAAGTGTTATTTTAAGCTGTGTCTTGATGTCGTGTGGTGTGGAATCTTTAGAATCTTGCCTCATTCCATCTTTCCTTCCTTCCTTTTCTCCTTTTAACTTTTTACCTTCCATTTTCCTTCATCCTTCTATCTCCAGTTCCCATCTTTATCTCCGTCTTCTGCTTTTCTTCCCGCACCCGTTGTGAGTTGTAATGTGAAACATAAATGGAATAGGAATAGAGAGATACAGCTACCGATACCGATACATTTTGACTGATTCTTCATGACTCCATGAATGTGGATGTGGACGTGGATGTCGGAGTGGAAGTGGGACGTGGAAGTCCTGAGAGATGGAGAAAGAACAAGAACAAGAACACCAAAAAGAGACGGATACAAAGATAGAGGATAGAGGGACAGAAAAAGGGAAGAAAAACAAGTCTGACTTGACGAGTTTTTTTCTAGCTGTTCCCGTTCCCTTTGCCTTTCTTTGTTTGACATGATTTGTCGATGTTCGACGGTGGATGTTCAATGTTCAGTGTTCAGTGTTCGGTTTTCCGTTCTCTCTTTTACTTTTCAAATGAATGGAAGAAAGGAAAGTGCTATACTTATATATGCATCTGTGTATCTATATATGTCATGTTCAGTGTTCAATGCTCACCCAAGGCAAGGACAGAGTATAAAGTATAGAATATGGAACATAGAGAAAAAAAGAACTGTAAATACATGACTGAACATGAGCAAACTCCCTACAGGTTTTCTCCTTGTCAAAAACTACCACAGTGCTACTAACGACCAGTTATATAGACAATGTACATTGTGGACTGTGGACTGTGTACATTAAAACAAAACAGACTACAGGCTGATGATATAGACCAGAAACATGGAAAAGAAATGTCAGTACACAGAACAAGTACAAGTGCAAATACAAATACAAGTACATGATTTACAGTTTTAGGAACACTTTCTCGTCTTTTTTTGGCTTGTACATTGTACATTGTACAGTCGATTAGTATTAATAGTATTATTATTTTGAGCATTGTAATCACAAAATATTGTTACATGAGAGTGGACTTGACGATACTCATGTAGATTGTGCATTGTGCATGTTCGTGTCAATGTGTCATCCATAAATTTGTGTGTACCAATACCAATACCAATACACTATGAGTATGAAAATAGGGAAAATTACATGATTTCTCTCGGTTCCTTCAACTTCCAGTTCCCCTCATTTATTCATCCACTCATGCATGTAATAACCTATTAATATACATGAGTAAATAGTTCTTTATGTGCCAATCATTTTCCTGACAATCTCCGTTTTTGCTTCTCCATGTCTTTATACATACATTATACATTATACATGTATACATTTGGAATGTTTGCTCATAATATTATTATTATGATTATTGTACTTGTGATTAAAGCGAGAGAACAAGAAGTGAAACCTTTAGAATCAAGAAGGAATCGGATACCACGTACCATACATTTGTGTGGTAGATACAAGATACATCATCATAACATCATCATGCATTTAGCATTCGGCATGTTCTGAGCATGATGTCAGCGTGTTTATTCTTTTGATTTGGAGTTTAGACACTCTGTTTTTTTCTCTTCTCCTTGCCTTCCCACTTTCCCACTTTCCCACTTTCCACTTTCCATGCTTTTACTTTTATATCCATTCTACTGATCATAGTTTCGGGCTCGTCATTTTCCCTCTATTTATTTTTGTCATGTGATGGGTAGATTGTAGATTGTAGATATTAAAACATGTTTACTTAGTCCAAACTGTTATCATCATGTTGACAAGGCACAATGTTTTCATGATTTTTTTTTCTCCGCTCCTGAGCCTCTTGTCTCTTCTTTGTCTGCCCGTGGATCTATAATCTATAACACTTTATACTTTCCACGAGTACACAAAGTACTACTGTCAATTTTATACTTTATACGTGATATGCATAATGCATTATTATGTATCGTGAATCGTGACGTCAGAATGATTTTTTATCTACGTATCAGAAAAACAACCATCATAAACTATGAACTAGAAAAATGACGCAAGGCCGAACAACATGTATTAAATTTGAAAGGAGGAAAGTCTAAAAAAGTTAATTTCAACTCGATATATATTATACATTGTACATTATACATGTTTGACGAAATGCGATCATATTATTTTTTTTTACACTTAATGATGTATTTGTATTGTGTGCAGCGTGCAGTATTCAAAACTTTCTGGGAATAAAATCACAAAAATAAAACACAAAATCGTCTTACTTTGATTTTGATTTTGATTCGATCAAGCACAAGGAAGAAAAGAAATCAAATCACAGAATTTGTAATATTATACAGCATACTGTACACTGTATACAGTATTCAGGTTTTCCGTGTACATTGTACATCTTTTTGTTTTGTTTTATTCATTCTGTATTTTATATGTTGTTGTGTATTTTCTTGGATCTTGGATTTCCATTTTATATTCAATTCCATTTCCTCCTTTCTATTTGTGAGGAGAGAAGAGATGGCAGAATATAAATAAAAATAATGCATACATGTGTACAGCTGGTTTCCATCTCGGTCTCGGTTTTCTTTAAGGCTCTCGAATCTAGAATCTCGAAACTGGGAACAAACTGTCGTATGTAAATTTTTACATGCGTATTGTATATTATTTACTTGTATTTTGTACATAGAATACTTTATACTGTGTGTGTTGCTTCAATCTTCAAAAGATGTAGATAGAACAGGAAGAAGAAAACAGAACGAGGGAGTAAACGCATACTTTGCCTTTCTGGCGATGGTGAATGCTGAATGCCGAATGGCAAATGGCGAACGGAGAACAGCGAACGGCTACACAAAGTGCCTGACAATGCAATGTAAAGTTTATTTTTATATCAGAAACCTTCTTACTTCTTACATTTTCCCCATGTACATTTTGTCCATACCATTTAATGGGAAGTGAATGTATAGTCAACAGCAACAGGAACAGCCTTTTAGTGGAAAAAATCCAACGCCAATGTTACGCCAACTCGAATCTTTCGAGTTTCCATTCTCGTTCTCTGTTCAGGTTCTGTCGAAATCTTCATGGTTGTATTTTGCACAGAGCACAGCAACGGAACGGGCAGCGGTAATATTGCTATTTTATTGATTTACTTTTGGTGGAAAAAGGAAATATGTGCATGTGGAAATGGCGGCAACGTTTTGTTATTGAGTTTGGCGTGGTTTTCCTCTTCTATTTTCTAGTTGCTATTTGCTATTTGCTATTTTCCATGCCCATCGTCAGTCGTCCGTCGTCAACATCATGGATTATGAGCAACGCACATATATAAACATTTATGCCCATCAATTTCATCTTGTTATCTTTATACTTTCTAGTTATATGGTTGTTTTGGATTTGGTTGTGCTCATGTACTCGGGACGATGATGGCAATGCCGAGGATGATGATGTTGATGATCCTGATATGATGATAACAATGACTGTAGATTCTAGACTCTAGATAATACATTGATGTGCATCTTCAACTTTCCACTAGCATAATCTAATTCCTGTCAGTACAGTAGTCAATAGTCATCATACTTCATGCCTCATGCCTCATGCTTCCTACTTTATACTGGATAATGTGACTATAATATTTCTCTTTGAAATTTGAATCAGGCATGAGGCTTTTCAACAGAATGTACAATGTACAAGGTACAACCTACAATACAATGTCAAATGTATCACATTTCCCGTTTCCAGTTTGCATATTTTGCATATTATATCTACACGGAAATCTAGATTTGAGAATCAAAGGCAAAGTCACAGGCAACAGAATAGAACAGAATAGAAGAGGAGAGAACGCACAAAGTAAATAGCAAAACTCAAGTCTCAAGTTTCAAGGAAAAGCCACAAATTTGAGATATGAAATTGAAAATTATTGAAAATGGAATATGGAATGGAATTTAGATTTTAGAATCTAGAATCTAGAATATTTGATTTATCATTCCAACGTTCAACATCATGACTTTTGTCGCTGGTCTATTATATAAATGATGAATGATGAAGAATAAAGTTGATGTTGGATGTTGGAGGAAAAGTAAACTGCATTGAAATCTGAAATGGACTTAAATACGTATTATTCTCTCTTCCTCTGTTGTGGTTTCCTGACTTGAAACTTGAACTTAATTTGGATGAATATCAAAAGGAATTCCAAAATTATGTACCATACATTTTCAAATGACCTACATACAGGGGAATGAAATGAAATGGAATAAAATTGGTTGTTGCATGGGGAAAGTGGAAACTGTTACTTTGTATGAAGTATGTAGATTGTAAATTGTACAATGTACATATTGTCACTCTTCTAAGTAATATCTGCATTGTAATATATGTATGTAGTAATGTAGTATGTAGGTCGTTCTCCCTCAATGTTTTTTCTTCTACAAAATCCACAACCTTCAGCGTTTACTGTAAACCGTAACTGTGCCTCCAAGTCAAAGTCAAACTCAAAATTGAAATTAAAATTTACACTATTCCCGTTTTTCAGTATTCACTATAGAAATTTCAAGGATGGGAAATATTGAAAGTGAGAAGGATAAATGGAAATCCATTTATTAGAACAACTTTTAGGAATAGAAATTCCAGTGAACTTTTCTTCATTATAACTTGTTACACACTACACACGTGTGGTAAAACTACTATAGTCCTCTGACATTATTCTCTCTCTCTCTCTCTCTCTCTCTATCTTTCTTCTTTAAACCATATTTACCCAACAGTATTTGGAAAATCCAAATCCAAATCCGAATTCCAATTTCAATAGTCAAACACGTGGAAAATCCGTAATATTTGACTTATGGTTTATGGTATGGTGTGTGTGGGGAAAGTTTCATGAGAATTTTTCGAGGTGACAGATCCACAAAAAAGTATATATTCTTTGATCCTCATCTCCATCTCCATCTCCATTGCCATCTCGATTACATGATGCATTACATATTATATATAATATATATGATAAATTAGAATATTTTGTGTGTACTCTTACTCACGCTCCTCTTCTCGCTCTTCGTTCTTTGGTGCCCACAGGCAGTTACAGATTACAGATGATATAAATAATATTGTAGATAGAGTATAGAGCTTAGAGGACAAAGTTTGCCACGCGAAACACATCACATGTTGTCGGATACAACACATCCGACTGTGGTGACTTGATGTAGAATGTAGAACAAGCGGAAACTTGATGAAAAAAGATGATGATGATTATAATAATAATGAAGCAGGAAATGTGTGTGTATTGTGTGTGGGTTGTTGGATGATCTTTGTCTATGGAATGATATGAGGCTTTGGATCTCTGGATCTGAATCTGGATGTGACTGTGGATGAGATGATGCCATCATATTACCTATTAGCTATTATAGTACAAGATTCAAAAGGTACAAAATGCAGGAGATATGAAATTCCATGCAGTAGGTTCCAAGTATTTTTATCGGCAAGCGTCACGGATTTTCTACGAATGTGCTGGATTCTGTACACTGTACTCTATCTCTGTACACTGTACCCTGTACGTGGATTCAACATTCAGCTCTTTGTAAATGCAAAGCCTAAAGACATTACTTGTAAGTATAAAAGCCAATTGAAGTGCAGTGTAGTTTTTTTGTTTTTTACTTCTTAACAATAACAGTGTAGAATGTAAAGCTATACAACGTCATATGTATTGTGCTACGACGCAATACAACGTTATGTCTAGAGTCTAGAGTCTAGATACTAGATACGGATCATTCAATTTTCTTGTATTTACTTTCTTTACGTATACTTGCCACGTGTCTTCCTAGGATAGAAAATACGATGTTAAAAATCACATGTGAAATAATACATACGAATAATGATGAAAAAGATTCAAAAAATGTAACATGATAGTGTACAATATAGTTTTAAAATGTTACACAATGTAACATAGCCAATAGTACAAAAGTTATTACCGTCATCGTCCTCGTCATCACCATAAGGAGAAAACTTACAACTTATAGTTTATACGGTATCTAGTATCTAGCAGTTTAATGTGAGCTCTCCTGTCAAACTTTGAAATTTGATTACACAAATATACGAATATACTTTTTGGATTGGGAATCTGGGATCTTTTATGACGCATTGTATTCAGTATTCATTAGTCCTTAATATTTAATAGTTAGCTTAAAGTTCAAACTGAATTTTTAGACTAAACTACTTTGTACATACTTATTTATTATTTGTGTACTACATACTAGGAATTTGGATGGATAACTTATTTACTGAATCAAAAATTGAAAGTTCATATCAAATATCACTATGACCAGTAACCAGTAATCAGTTTACTGCCTGCAATCTGTATCTGTGATGTCATATGTTTTACCAAGAAATTCTTCGTGAATCATGAATGAAGTTCATCAAAGAACTAGACTGAAGACTGAAGATTCATTAGCTATCATCATTATTATTATGAGAGTATGGATGAACTCAGACAGATTGGAATATAGAAGTAATCTTGAAGCTGTATATAGTATATTATAGTGATTCGGTCAATTGAGCTCTCTTACGCACGTGTGAACCTTGGTATAATAACTCTTGAGTTCACTAAAAATTTTCATTAAAAAGTATAAAAAAATTGTGTGCACGGTCTATATTCCATTTTCTACATTTTATAGAACCTAGGTTCTAGAATCTAGAATGGGAATGTAAAATGTAATAAAGCTGTAGCTGATAATACAAGTGAGAAAATGGTGTTGGTAATTGTATTGTAGATTGCAGACTTTATACTGCTTATACTTGGGGTGAATACGATGTGAATTTCACTTTTGATTTTTGACATGGATATAACTTCATTTCCTGTCTATTTAACCGTGCCGTGATGTATAAAGTGATATGATACCATATGAATTTTTCATATAAATACTCACAGTCTTCAGTACACAGTACACAGTACAAGTAAACTAATAATAAGAAAAACTCTTCCAAGGAGAATTCTTTTATGACAAACGAGATGAACATAGAACATGGATATAAATACGATGGAAAAAAACCTCTGTGTACTCTTTTACCATTTTAAAGTTCATATCAAAAATAGATGGATGGATGGATAGATAGATAGATAGAAAATGATGTTTTTGATCCCTTTAATAACAAAAATCTTTCATCAAGCTACTCTACTCTTCTTTGATCTTCAATGCTGATGAAATTCTCAATTAAAGCTCATCCGTAGACTCAGTTCCACATTGTACACTAAATATTATATATTATTACATGAGAACGTATGCGTCCATGGCACATTGTACATTGCACTTTGTAAATGATACGTGGTACGTGGTATATGATGTAGTTTATAATTTAATTAAAACTACATACATGATACAAACTACAAGTTTTTAGAGTGGGATGGATTTGAATTGAATTGAATTGAGTTTACCCATGAGAGGAAATAAAAAGAGTTGAAAAAAAAATTCGATGGATGAGCTCTAGATTCTAGATTCTAGATTCTAAATTCTACAGTTTTTTACAGTTACAGGAACTCCTCTTCTTGAATTTTGAAATGTTTATAGAAGATAGAATGTGGACTGTAGATAACTTTGTACTTTGTACTGTTATTATTATTACAGTGCATTACAATTACAAAGAACTACTATTACTATTACTCTAGTACCAGTATTATTCTTAATACGAATTTCTACTATTTTTTTCTTTACAGGTTACGCAATTCATTTCTGGATCTGGATCTGAATTCTGGCTACTGGATACTGGATACAGGACTTGTGTAATTCTAGAGAAATCAAATCCTAGTAAGTACAATTATAAAATTTTTTTGCAGAAAATGTAATCATTTCATCATCATTATTCTGCACAAACCCCATTTACAACATGTTACCACACATGTCTATCTGTTTGGTTTGGTTTGAAATACACTTATTAAATTAAAGGGATACAAGTTACAACTCATTTCTCATTTGAATACATTTACTTCTCGGGAATGTTCCATAAGGATCCAGAATCCACAAGGCATAGAGTAGGAAGTTGGAAGTAGGTAATTGAACTGTGTACCTTTTCACTTGAATTGTGAATGCTGAAGTTAGATGAACTCTTAATAAATGAATGAATGTGGGGGATTAAACTTTAAAGGTTAAAGGTATTTTGTGAGATACGATATATATGTAATATGTAGGACTCATCGTATGGGAATGTGTGTAAATGTACTTGTATGAAAAGTAAAGTTCTAAAGAGAGCAACCAAACCAGAACTCACAATCTAAATTCAGTTGTCTTCTTTGCCTTGTAATTTGTAATTCATTCACCAGGATTCTCAACTCTCAATCCACAATTCCCCAGCCCTAAACCACAAACCCAAACTCCAACTGAAACCGGAGCTACATAATACACACGCAATTCAACTCTATTCAAAAGCATGAAGAGAGATTCTTGACTTTTGATTCTAGAATCTAGATTTGAGATTCTTGATCTCTTGATTCTTGATTCTTGATACTGGGAAAGGTCCTCTTGTGACTTGTGACATATTATAAAAAGTTATAGCTGTGAATAATTTGGAATTTCTCATGCGTTATACACATATCATTACTTATTTATAGCTACATTATTATGTAACTTTCCATTTTCCATGTATATTTAAAATACGCCATCTGAAATCCTGTATTATTTTTTGTATGTATTTGAGATTTGAGGAATTTTCCTTTGTTACAATCACTCTATGTCTATCTCTATTACCTATTACACATGACATAGATATTGTATCAACCATCAAAATTCAAATTCAAATTCGTCTTTGAAATTACCAGCTTTCAAGCTTTCACATAAGCCTGGAAAATAGGTACATCAGGTTGGAAAGAGCAGGAGGAAAAGAAGTAAAAGAACTAAAGGAAGATGATGTTTATGATGATATTCCGGATCCCGGATTCCAACTTGAAAAAATCCAGTATTCAGGACATGAATGAAGATGCATATATGAGTTGCGAGATATCTTTGGATAAAAAATATATTATAATAGCAGTACCGGTACGCGGCTTGGCTTGGTTTGGCTAGGTTTAGTTTGAAGGCTGTGGAATCCTTTTTACAGTAAAATGAAAAGGCAGAGAGAGAGAGATAAAGGAAAAGAGGAAAAAGAAAAGTAGGGAGATGAGGAGAATGATGAAAGTGAGGACAAAGGACATGATAGAAAATCTCTCTTTTCCTGTGCTTTCACATTCATGTTCATTGTCATACTTCATACTTCATAGTTCATACTCCATATTCCTGGTCTTATAGCCATAAGTATGCGTAGTACACACTCGTCTTTTCCAATGCTGTACGGTGTACGTTGTACGGTGTATATCTTTATTATTGATGCATAACACAGCATGATATAATATAATATAATATAGAGAGTGGGTCCGTTGGGAAAAGGGGAAGAATAGAAAATGGGGAATGGAGAATGAACTTGAGGAGGTTTGATAACGGGTAACGGGTAACTGGTAACGGTGTGGGAGAAAATGAAGTATGAATACATACAAAAAAGGATTATTATTATTCAGATAAAGCTAGTTGAGTCCTGAGACTAGAGACTTGAATCTTGAATCTTGAGCTTCATAGTTCATAGAATCACTTTTAGTTCCAGTTTCAGAGTTTCCGTTTTAGTTTCAGTTGCAGATGGAGTCAAGAATCTAAAATCTAGAGTTCCAAGTCCAATTCCCCACTTTTCCCCGTGCATCAGAGAAAGTAAAATGGGTACAGCAACAATTGGATCACAATACACGTATGCACACAGAGGATGTGGAGAATAGAATAGAATAGAAAATGGAGATGTATGTTTGATGCACATTATTTGTACTTGTGGAATAAGAGGAGGAGGAGGAAGACGTTCCGTTTGTTATTCTTTGCACTCATGATTACTTTCCTTTCTTCATAATAATTCTCTAGAAGCAAGTTGAAAGATGAATACGAACACGAATACGAATTCAAAGTCGAATTCAAAGTTGAATTCGAATTCGAGTACAAATACCAGTCGAATACGAAAACAGAGTAGAATGTTCTAGTTTGTACAATATAATATAATACAATGTACGTTGCACGTACAGTAAGTTCAAAAAGAGAGGTAGTTTAACCCAAAGGAAGGAAATGAGTGAGAGGAGATGGGAGTAAAAGTTAAGAGTAAGATGTAAGAAGTTGGAGGTAAAATTGAAATGGTTTTAGTCTCTAGTCTCTAGTTTCTAGTTTCTAGTCGGATAGAATATACAATATTATAGAATGATAAATAACAACGCCGATGCTGGCATACAGCATACAGAAATAAATACAAAATCCTAGGAGTCGGCAGGAATCAGGAAAAGCATATGTATTTCATGTGTTCATAGTCACGATGCTACTCAAAGCTCAAAACTCAGAACTCAAAACTCACACACTCACAAGGAATTGGACAGGCATGAAGAGGGAGAAGAGTGAGAATTTGGAAAGGCGACGGAGAATTCTGGAGAAAGGAGAAAGTAAAGACTGGGCCATTTAAATTCTATGTGAACTCCTCAAGTTTCAACTTTCAAGTATCCAAACTTATACACAAAAACAGACACACACACACACACACACACTCTTGTACACAATACACAAGGGATGACTATGGAGTAATAATGCACAGGAATTGAAAGGAAAGCCCAGTGTACAAAAGAAAAGAAGACTTGTTCATCCTCCTCCCCTTCCCCTCCTTTTAATTCCTCCCCTTTCCTCCTGCACTCTGTATTCTGTATTCTGTACGATTTAGCACGGTTCATGTGTTTGGTGTTGTCTAAGAGTTGAGTGTTGAGTGTGCATTTGTTTGTGTGTGTCCTTTTTACTCTTTACTTATCTAGTGTCTAGTGTCTAGCTTCTAACGTCGTCTCAAATCTCAAAGTGTAAAGAAAAGCATTGTTAAAATGTATAAGAAAGATTAAATGCAAATATACATGGCATAAATAATAGATTCATTTGGTCTGTGAAGTGACATAACTAGAGAGAGAGAGACACACACAGAGAGAATGAGAAGCTGGGAAGAGCCGTACTTCCTCGTCATCTTTGCTCAGCAATTACGTGTATTATGTAAGCACAATGGAGCATGGAGGATGGAAGATGGAAGATGGAAGATGGAGGACATTGAGCATTGAAGTCTGGAATTCACATTCGGATTTGAATTCCTATTCTCATATTCTCATTCGTGTTGAGATTCATTTGAATTTGGAATTTGCAATTTAGAATTCAGAATTCCGAATTGAGAGTAATGTTTCAACTAGTATTAATGCTCATGACATCATATGTAATTCTCTAATGCAGATACTATAATTCTCGTAAAATAATGTCACCGTCTAATGTCTTATGCTCCTCATCCGAAATTCGAAAGTCTGTCCATTTCCAGCTGTAAACTCGAATCCATTCAACCGACATTCAAACCAACTGTTCGCTCTTTATTACTTTCCAGTCTACATCTCGTCTAGGTTCTAGATTCTAGAGTCTACAGTCTACAACACAGAGTATAGAGATCATTATACATGTATGGAATGGATAATGGATAATGTATAATGCACAAGATGCAGAAAGTTCAAATGGCGAAATGATGAAAGTTGTGTACAGTGTACAATGTGCATGCAGACCATTAACTGTAAACTGTAAAGTGTAACCGTACTTACTTGCTCACTCAAGTACTTACAGCTTACAACTTGTAGTGTACGAGTGTACGAATAGAGTAGAGTGGAGTAGATGTTTATAAAAGCATGATGATGACAATGACGAGGACGACGAGGAGGACGAGAGGATGATGATAACTACAGATGACTATTACTATTATTATTATGTTCCAACATTCTCAACACAATGTACTTTGTGTACCAAACTGCCGTCAATAATACTCTTAATCGGTTTCCGGACTCCAACTTTCTTTCAACTGTACAAAATGTACAACTTGGTCCAAGATATGGATTTGGATTCAGATTCAGACTTGGATTTGGATTTGGAATATTCTATTAGGAATGGAGAATGGATGTAGGATGATGAAACCTAATGACATTTTCTATTTTCTCCATTCATTCACTTACTCTTTTTGTTGGTCACCCATCATCATTCTAAATGTCTCTATTAGAATTCAAAACCAAAAACCAATCTAACGGCAAATTTTAGTCTGTGAATTGTAAATTCAAATTCAAATCCACATCCAAATCCGAATCCGAATCCGATTTTCTCTATTCTATTCGAAGCCAAATGAAGGAACAGAAGAATAGAAGATATGAGATTGGATCGATGACAATAATAAAACCAACTCGAGCCAAATCAAAAATTAAACCAAACCAAACCAAGTTTCATCCTTTTCTGCTCCTCCAAAGTCCAAAGTGACCTGAAAAGTCATGATGTAGGTGTCCTACTCCTACAGTACTTTAATACTTTATACTGTAATTTAGAATTTAGAGTAGTTGTATCATGTTACAATTGAATTTGGATTTGAAAAAAATATATATCCAATTTTCTATCCTCTATCCTCTGGAGACTTGGATCTTTTCGTCATAGCATTCAGCAAACTGGGAGTCAGGACTGTATTGAAGTTTAAAGTTGTTGTGAAGTTGACAAATCCATCGAAATTGAAAATTCTGTCATTGATGTCGTTGATGTTTAATTTCCTACTTTTTCCTTTATGCTTTGTACAACTTTGTTTGTTTCTTCTCCACTCCTCTCTCAAGTTTCAAGTACAAACTTAAAATTAAACTCCTTTGAGACTTTAAATCGTGAGTGTGTGGGAGTGATGACACAAAATACAAAATACAAATACACAGAACAAGTTAAAAAAAACTCTTTACTCTTTGAGACTCTTCAAAGTTGTATACAGTATACTACATACAATGTACAGTGTACAGTGTACAGTACTTGTGTGTACAATCTAGAACATAAAAGTATTTTACAAGCCTTGCACGGAATAAATAAATTCGGAAGAGGGAGAGAGAAGAGAGAACACAACCTTGACAAATGGAGATATGTTTGTAATTCATTTCCATATCATGTTCCGTGCTCTGTACTTTATTCTGTGTACTTTTTACTGTGTACTGTAGTATAACTATTAATCATAACGTATCACATATGTGGACATGTCTATATTCTATATATAGCAGAAATATCCACAATCTTCTAGCATCCAGAATCCACAATACAGATACTCATACACAACAGATGGCAAATGGTACAGAGTATGAGAGTATGAGAGTATGAAATAATAATATATGTGTAGAGACAGTGACAGAAACGACAGAAACAGGGACAGCGAACAAAGTACAATTTTCATTTGATACAATCAAAATAAGTAAAGAGACAAACAGTCACCAAAACAGAGAGAGTAAGAGTATAAGTAAAAGCGAGGACAAGAGAAAAATATACATGATATGTAACGTAACTTTGTACAATGTACAAAGGATAAAGTACGAGGTACAGTGTACAGTGTACATGAAGTCCTATAATATTCTCTATCCAACTTGAAGAGGCAAGGGAGCAGTATAGAATACAGAATACAGAATAGAGAATAAGCGAAAGCACAAGGAAAAGATATGGAAAGTTAACAAGTCAGAGAGGAAAAGGAGGAGGAAGATTTTGCCATATATTATTTTCTATGATGATCATCTTATTCTCTCGTCTCATTTCTCATGTGCTCTCTCTCTCTCTCTCTCTCTCTCTCTCTCTCTCAACTGATATGATACGAGCTTGAGCTATATACAACTATACAACTATGGTTACAGTTTCACTTCCAGATCCAGTTGGCCTTTTTCTATATATTATTGTATATTATATATTTTTGCGTTTGATACCAAAATAGTACATAGTACAGGGAATATAATATTGTGTAATATGTTAGAGATATGGATTGGACGGAAATACTCTGTGACTCTGAAATAGTGGAATACTTGTGAATCTTGAATGTTTGTCCCTTATTACTAGTCTATCTAGTCTCGAGTCTCTAGTATCTAGTATCTAGCTCCTTTATGTACTAGGACTACTTTTGTGTCGCAAGTCGCAATAGTTGTGGATAGTTGTGGAAATGTGTACAAAGTACAAGAGAACAGAGTGTGGAGAACATCTGAATACTATGTTATTCAGTTGGTAGTTTTACAAGTATTCCAGCTCTCACTCTTTTTCTCATACTCTCTCCGTCGTTTCCTCATTTTTATTTCTTCACTCGTTCTCGTTTTCCTTTTCATTCTTGCCTTATTCATATGAGATGCTATCCACATTTCATGTAGTGTTATATATTATATATTATGTTATTCGTACTTCGTACTTCGTACTGATAATATATGCGATTCAATATGATATCAAACCTCTTGTAGATAGAAGATAGATAGATACTTTTGCTTTGAGTACACTTGTACTCCCGATTTTTTCCCTCTTCTTCATTTACAGGAAAAGTAAAGTACCCAAAGTAAAATATCTCCAATCTACAGTGTAAAGTAAAACACGGCTAGAAAGTTTTTGAATGTAGCGTATAGAATTAGAATTAGAATAATAATAATAATGTTGAGGAAAAAAGAAGTAAGCTAGTCAAAAAAAGAGAAGAGGGTAGAAAAAAAAGAATTTCGAATTTTTGATTTAATTATTAACCCAGAGTATCAAGTATAATAATGTCAACTTGTTCGAGTTGGAGTTGGAGTTGTTCAGAAGAGACTCTGTCATTCCTTCATAGTTTTTTCCCAAGAATATCTACTTCTTTTGTTGAGTGTGAGGCTTCTAGATTCTATATTCAAGATTCAGGATTGTAAATCTTGTATGATGTTGTCTGTATATCTAAATATGCTTTTCAGTTCTCGCCATTTTTCTCACCATGATATACTATATTATATTATACGATATGATATGATCTGAATGTTCTTGTGGTACACTGGATCTTGAATCTTGAATCTCGAGTCCTGAGAAATTTAAATGAGCTCCAATTCCAATCCTGATCCTGAATCTGATTTTTATTCTGAATTGTGAATTCGGAATGCTGATTCTTGCTCGATGAGTTGGAGAAGGGCGGAGAAAGGAAATTTACTATACATCTGTAATCTGTATCTCTGTCTTCTGGCTGTATACTTTATATCACTCAGTACTCAGTACTCTGTATTAACTTGAGTGTTGAGTGTATATTTTCCATGTGTATTCAATTCAGGATTACCACTAACGAGGAGGATGAAACCTCTCAGAGTCAAGTAAAGTGCCATGTTATCCAAGATCCATCCAAGAGCCAAGCTTTTCTGGCTTCCATCTATTTCTTTCCACCACTTTTCTACTTCTTTTTTTTCTTCTCACTGTGGGTTTTGGACTGCCACAATTTACAATTCACAATTTGAGCCTGATTTCCTCGCATACATTTTTTATGCATTTCCATATTCGTATTTTGTAAACATAAAGATTTTAAAAATCCTCCGAAATTCATATACGGTATTCGGTATTCGGTCTATGTCATCATAATGCACGTTTGCATCTAAATAAAATCAAGTTCCCTGTATCTTTTTAGTAAAAACGACATTACTCATGGATTTTACGGTGTTAATTAAGGCCAACTTGAAAAAAAAGAAAAAAAAGAAACGCATTATGAATATTAAATAGTATCTGTAAATTCAATAGAAAATTCAAGGATGTAAATCATCACCTTTCCAGAAAACAAAATTCCTGTGACTCAGCTAAATCTCTTAATTTTAATTCGAATGATTTGAATTTGAAATTTCTGCTGATTTTGTACTTTAAATGTTGAATGTATTTCCTATTTATTTTGTATCCGCGGAGAAAATTGAAATGAGGACACTTGACATTTTATAATGACGCTTTCCAAGAAATCCTCAAGTTTGTTTTGACATGGAAATATTATCTTCATTATTCATCTTGGATATTATTATATATTTCTGATATCTGATATTACACACCTGAATACTCTATTTTTCGTAATCTATACCATAATATATTATGTAGTATGTATAACTCTTGATTGGTGATTGCTGACATTTGTTCATAATTTACATAATCAAGCTTAAGGCTAGCAAAAGGCAAGTTTTAGAATTCTGTATCATGTATCATGTACATTTACCTATTATATAAGACAAAGTTTAAAGGTTTCATTTGTCGCAGCTATTTCTATGTTTTCTATATTCTGTGAATTGGAGTTTTGATTTCAGAGTTTAGGTATTTCTATTTTGAAACGTAGAGACGTCATTACCGATTTTTCTGTTGAAAGTTGAAAGGAAGCTGGTATGTAACTTATATAATTTATAATTTATATTTTGTATATTCTGGAAATCTGGAAATTATCAAGCTCTACATATGTATGTACATGGGGATGAATTTTTAAGTAATTCCTTTTAGTGGGAATTTTGATTTAGCATGGGCTATAAGCTCTGAGCTCTGAGTAATGCGTTATGCGTTATGAGCCTTTAAAAAGTTATCCCACAATGTACAATGTACAATGTTGTATGTTGTGTAATAGTAATGCTTTTGAAGTAAATTGTTGTAAGATCATGTGCTTATGAATGGACTTGTCTCCTAATTGGCAGACGTTGTAAATTATAAATTAGAGTACACCTATAAATATTACTCATGGTTCATTGTGCAAAAAGTACTCATATATCACAACAATGAAAAGAACAAAGCCAGTGAATAAATTGGGTCAAAACTCAAAACTGCATGAATGTCAGAAGGGTAAAGTGTTCCATTTGTAATGTAATACAATATACAATGTAGTTTAGTATAGTAGGAATGAATAAAGTCATCTTCTCTGTACATGCTACGGCTATATGCTGGACTCTAGACCCTACATTCTAGACTCTAGACTTTAGAATGTATAGAGTCGAGACAACATTACACCAAAGTATTTTATATGTCAGTCCTTTTGACTTTTGACTCTCATGCTTAGATAAAAGGGAAACAAATTAACTCTGGAACACACACGCGGACAAAGTGGACTCACAAGTCACTGTACACTGTACATTGTATGTTGTACATTGTACATGTTTTTACGTACACGACCATGCTTTTCATTTTTCTTTCCTTTCTTCTCTGACCTTCTCTTGCTCTCATTTTCTCTCATTTGCTCTGCTGTGAGGTTGTAGAAGAATGAGGACTGTCTTATTACGATTAGTCTGGAGTTTTACTTTCTTTTATTTTCTCTCCATGAGGCATGAGACAGAGAACATACGTAATACGTAAAAGTATACGAACGCCATGGAGAAACAGAGAAGAGAGAGTACAGAGGAAGAGAAACACACTGCGATATTTGACTTTGACAAAGAGGGAGGCTAAGGAAAAACGAAACGGACTGTGTTGTACAGAATGTGATCCACACAAAACAGAGCACATCTCATTCTCATATACTACAAATTACTCTACTTATTAGATATTTGTAGTTTCAGAGGAAATGTGTTTGTTCATGAGTATCCGTGAACGTGAATGTGTTTGTGTACAATGTACAATGTATATTGTTCATTGTACATTGTACAGGACAAAGAGACGAAAGGGACCAACTTGAAACTGTCTCTCGGTGTCTCGATTTGCTCGTCGGTGCAATATTTTCTTAGAATTTCCTTTCCTCTCTCTCTTTCCTCCTCTTTGTACTACATATTACACATTACAAATGTATTTCCTGACGATATTATTTTGTATTGTGTATTGTGTATTGTACGAGTCTGAACTCCGAAGTCAGGAGCCAGTAACCAGCAGCCAGCATAATATAACAAGGTCTGGCATCCAATTGTGTCTCCGTGTGAGTTTGTCTCTTGTTTTCTATCTCATGTGCTCATTCCTCCTTCTTCTTCTACTTCTACAATCCTTAATACATGATAACTTTATACATTTTGGGGATGGTGATTGTATTGTGACTTTTGTTGATTTTGACTCGCATCTAAAGTCTATATGAAGGAACCTTTCTTTTTCACTATATGTCTGTGAACTAACGTCCAACGTCAGACGTACAACAAAGTCATAGTCCATACGAGTACGAATTTCTTTGTATTTGTATTTGTATGTGCATGCTTTTGTCTAGATTTGGAGATCCAGTGGAGCTAAAGTCACATCACAGTTTTAGTTCCAGTTCCATTTCTGTTCTGTTCTGTTCTAGTTCTTCCACTTGCACATTCACTTGCACACTACATGGAACATGGAACATGGAACACACAGCAAGCAGCAAGTCCCAGAGTCCTAGTGAATGACGGAGTCAGTGAGCTCGCCAACGAAACAAATACATAAATAGTCAAACGGTCTCTCAAATGTATCTCGTATCTCGTACACAATATACAAGATGTATGTAACTACAATGTACAATGTACTGTGAGAATCTAATTACATTTCCCTTTCCATCGATTTTTTTCTGACTCGGTATGAATGTACTTGTGTCTGTGTGTGTGCTATTCCTTGCTTTTATTTCGTTTGCTCCTTTTCTTTTTTCTTTCACTTTACTATTTACTGTATACGTGTAGATTGTATATTGTACATTGTATTGTACATTTACTGTTGCGCTTTTTTTTCTACTCAAATACTTTTATGTATTTTGACACGACCCGGTTTACACTCTCTCACAATAGAATATAGAATGTAGAAGCAATGGAACAAACTTGATATACTATGTACAATGTACACTGTATATGGTAAATACAAATAGTAAACACCGGTTCGTTGATTGAACAAATTGGACAATGTCCCGCGTTGTAAACCATAAAACTAAAGTTGGAAAATTTCCTCAGCTGTGAAAAAATTCTGCATAAACAATGTATGATGTGTACCGAGGAGAGAGGGGAGCGAGGGAATATGTACAAAATGTACAACGAAAGCGTGAAGAGAAAAGAGAAAAGAGAAAGCGGAGGAAGATTGTGGATGGCGGATCGAGGCAAACATGATGTATTATATATTATATTATATATTATACAAGCGCGTCTAGATTCTACATTCTAGATTCTAGCTTCTAGATACTACACACGTCCAGCATCACGTGGATGAAATTTGTTCAGTGTAGTTTCTACTTTAGGGAAGAAATGTTCGACATTGGACAGTAATATCAGACTGATGGAAAAGACTCGTTCTCGGAAACGTCACTTTTTATTATTGACGATTGGTATAGAGTATAGACTATAGATTGTAGATTATAGATTGTAGCTATATTAAAAAATTCGGACTTTGCTCATGTTCCGATCCAAGAGCACACGAGCATAAAAAATAACACCTACTACTAAATGCTTTCCCTGTATAATATGTGTTTATTACATGACTTTTGTACACATGTGTGTGTTTGTGTGTGTATTTGCCTATCTGTATTTATGGTGATTGCTGATTATTTTCATTCAGAATCCAGAATCTAGATTCTAGATTCTGGATTCTAGACTAAATAAATGAGAAACATGTCATTGACTTTTATGGCATGAATTTAGGAATTAGGATGAAAATACTACGCACATCATACCACATCATACTTCATATTAGTACTAGTATTAGTACAAGTATTAGAATTGGAAGTGGAATTACATAGAAACATTAAGTGATAGTGATGTTTGACACGGAGATCGGGATGGAAATCAACCAATTACCATAAATAGCATGTGCCAACAACCAACAACCAACCAGCAATAATCAACATTACATGATTCATGACAGACGTGTTGCTCTTTTACTCTTTTACTCTTTTGCCTCAAGGTTTTGAGTTTTGATCAAATAAAGTCGTTCCTTTGACCTATTTGATGTGCACTTCAGTACACAATACACAAAATACTCGTGTATCTACAATCTACAGTGTACAATGTACAATGTACACCGTTCATCAATATCAATATCAACATTCAACATCTTGTGGTGGTGTTGTTCAGCCTATTGCTCAATGAATTTTTATGTTGGCACATGTTTGCACCATATTGATAAATTAGGCCCTACTGCGTATTTACTCCTTCATACTTCATGCTAATGTTTGTGTCCTGTTGCAAAATATGCAGAAAAGGTGGGAGATGGGAGATGGGAGAAAATGAGATCAGTTAGCTATTGGGAATTTAATTACTTGGTAATGAATGGCATACGCATCACAACCTTTTGGATTTTGGTATTGAGTATTGAGTAAGTACCGAATTATTTAGAACTCGGATGGAATTCCACATTCAATATTCGATGGAATTAGGAATTAGGTGACCAAATGTTTGTGTAATTGCTACTTTAGTAGTATTTTTATTACAACAAAATTTACTTGCACGTTGACTTTCATGGTCAGTCCTATAAATTTGATTACTGACTTTTCATATTTTGTGCGTATACACTTGAATGATTTTAATAATAATTAGAATTAGCCGAATTCTTCTCTTCTGAATGATTCTGATTTGCCATACTCCGTTCAGTTACGAAAGTGTAGCATTTTCTCGGTTATCCAATTTTGCCAATGAGATCAAAAATCAAGCCTAAAATTGGCAATTTCAAGCACGGCTTCATGCCTCTAAGCTTATCTATTTTTACACTTCATTTTACAGTTAACGCAAATTCCAGACTCTAGATTCTAGATTAAAAGTCAAAGCTGTAAAATGGCACGTTTAAAAATTAAAGTGGTCTTTATATTGGATATTTTGTAAATGGTAAACGGTATAAAAATATCTTTTTAGATTACGCATCAAAAGTTCTTGCTTGAAACGAACAGACTACGTCTACGTTGTAGGTTTTGAATAGTTTTGTGACTACTTTCCCCTTCATTTTCCCATGAAAGAACTAGAGGTAGTAAAGCAAAATGGAAAAGATCTGCATTTAATGGATGGCAATTGAAATAAACCGAAAGTGAAACCAAACAAGGAGTATAATAAGAGTAAAAGGAAGAAAACCGCAGAATAGAGTAAAGTCATATCATGTATGTACTATTTATGTAGAGAAAGATGGAGAGAAAAGGTACCTCATTTGAAATTTAAAGTGTACACTTTTATTTTTATCTTTCATCTTCATGAGATTTGATGAAAGTATCCATCCAACAAAAGTAAGAGTACATACTACATCCACGCTTCACAAAAACACATCTCCATTTAAAACCCCTCAATGTTTACGTGTTCAAGTAAAAGAGCAAAAGAGGTTTTGGGTTTTGAGTTTAGAGGTTTTGGGTTTTGAGTTTAGAGTTTTTGGGATATGGGATATGGATAATACAGAGTAAATATGTAGATTGTAGTTTGTGCATTGTACATGTTTACATTTACGTGACTATTGCACTAGAGTTTTGAGTACGTCTTCAATGAACCTAGTACGGAGTATCTAGAATCTAGTATTACGATATCTCTTTCTTATAACATATAATATATAATGGAGTTCTTGGTTTCCCATTTCGGGCGTTATATTTGTGCCGGAAGCTTCATTAAAAAGTCCATTAGAAAATTGTAAAATAAATATTATACTCCTTATGTACAACGTGTAGTGCTGTACAGCTTAGTGGATGTGTAGGGATAAAATACCACTTACGTAAGATACATAACCATCAAAGACACACGCATCACGTTGACTACTCACTACTCACTACTTACTACTTATCCTTGAGAATGGGAAGAATACACAGAAAAAGAGAGAAGGAAGACGAAGAAAGATAAACTCGTGGCTTTTTCATGTGGCAATTGGAATTGGAATTGGGATGAGCGAGTATCAGCAGTACTATCTTCATCTTCATCATCATTGTCGTCATCATCCGTAGTAGTATTATTATTAGTGGTATTAGTATTACATATAAGTAAAATGGATCTTTGCAACAGTTTTGAGTTTTTGGCATTTCAAGTATGGAGTGTGGAGTGTGGAGTGTTGAGTGGGAAAGTGCAGAGTAAAAATTCAAGGAAATAAAAACCGATACATAAATGGCGAGTAAACACTTGATGCGATGAAGATGGAGGAAATTTGTGGTGAGAGGAAAGTTGAAAATGGAGTTTGAGACTTCATTTCTCACTTTTTTACTTTCCCCTTCTTCTTCTTCTTCTTCTTCTTCTTCTTCTTATTCACTCTCCTCCATTGTAATTTCCCTTCCTCTTCTTCCCCGTCTTATCAGTTGTGAGCTGTAGGAGATTAATACAATAGCTTTACACTCCAAACTCTGGACTCTAGAATCTAAACTCTAGACTCTACAAAATGCTTTCAAGCAATTCACCTTGAAAACATGAACGCTGATGCTGATACTGATGCTGAGTTGTATCTTGCATTATATAAGTAGAAAATAGAATGTGTGCTGTACTTTTTCTTGATGTGATGATGAGTAGTTTTTTTTATGTAAAGGTAATATTTTATATTTTATATTGTGTATAATATAATATATAAAAGATAAATTTTGGTAGTTTTTATCATCCACTTTCACTCTGCCTCTCTTTACTCTTTCCTCTTTACACTTTTCCTCTCATCTCTCCTTGTCTCTTAATGTAATTTAAAAGCCGTACAGTGTGCGGTATGCACTTGGTTCTTGGCTCCTTTTTTGTCGGCAGTGCTTTGCTGGTTGTTGGTGTGACTCTCTTTCTCTTTCTCTCTTTCTCTCCGGCTCTCATGTTATGTCGTATTATGTAATATGTACTATGTATTATGCAGTTAGTAGTTGGTGGTTGAGGATGGGTGGCGATGAAAGTTTCCTAGACTTTTCCTGTTCCTTCCTCTCCTCCTCTTCGTCTTCGTCCTCCTCTTCCCTCTTCCACTTCCACTTCCTTTCTGTTTCATTTCACTTGAAAAATTTCAGCAATATTAAATTTCCTAAGGGAATCAAATTTCCCAACAAATATTGACATTTGATGTCATCGCTCATCCTTTATTCAGTTATGCTGTCTACTGTGTACTATGTAGTATGTATGTACTGGCTCCGATCCTTTCCACTTTTCTAGTTTCTAGTAGAAATTCCAATTCAGCTGTACTCCTCTCACCATTTTATCTCACTCGACATGGACATACATAACAGCATAACATAACCTCTTCACTCTTCACTCTTCCCTTTCTACACTTGACATAACATTTGTTCATTTGCCCTGCCAAATTAGATGTATAAACTTTACTGCACAATATTTATAGGAATGGATATCAAAACGAACGAGGGTTTATTTATTCATCCATGTTCCAGCATCCAGCATCCAGCATGCTTCATGTCCTGAATCATTTGATGTGTTTTTGAATTTATTTTTGATTCACCGACAAATTTTCAACTTTGTCTGTAGTCTGTGGAAATTATTCGGAGAATTCATTG
Source organism: Sminthurinus signatus (assembly GCA_019776565.1). Taxonomy (NCBI): domain Eukaryota; kingdom Metazoa; phylum Arthropoda; class Collembola; order Symphypleona; family Katiannidae; genus Sminthurinus; species Sminthurinus signatus. Next base: position 46,761 of record JABASP010000294.1, read on the forward strand.
TCGGTGTAGGCGTTGCTTTTAGTTTTCTATTGATGCATTTTTCTTGCTAATATGTGCATTGTGCACGTGGATAGAGAATCAGCATAGAATACTATTCGATTACTTTACATTTTATTGATCAAAGGGAGTTATTTTGTCCGAAAAATGTAGAACATTCCAAGTAAAGTATTGTATACATAATACATAAATAAGTTCAGAGAAAAGAGAAAAGGCAATACTTTTAACAATGAAACGGATTCTTTTCCGTTATTATTTATTATATTGTATAAATTTATCATGTACTTTGTATACAAAATTAGGAATTCGAGTCGATAAAATAATTCAAATTCAAATTCAAGTTCAACTTTGAATTTCATTGAAGGTACGTCAGAAATTTAAATTCTGGGAGAATTTCAGGTATTTTTAGTACAAAGTACAAAGTGGGAATGAGTACCAAGAAGAATCTACGGTGTTTTAGACCGTAGATATAAATAGTTGTACTGAACAAAAAGTGGGCTTCTGAATTCTGAATATCTTTGAAAATTCAATTTAATTTAATTTTCAGCTCTTTAGTCTTCTTTTCAAATAGTTATTGTGCCTCTTCCATTCTCTTCCTATACTTTAACAGGGTAAATAAAGCATAGTGTTTCGAATTCCGAGGATGGAATGAATGTGGACGGAGAGTTGAAACTGAATTGTCTCGCTATTATTATTGATTCAAATTAATTTTCATTATAACTCGCAAACAAAATAGAATCTAGAACATAGTAGGTTGAATCCCGTGACAAAATTCTAAAGTTGGAATATCGGTGCTTGAGAAATATGTAGGTTTATTGTATATTGTTTATTGTACAGATGTAATCTGCATCCTCATTTGACATGCTGTATTATACAAAATATAAAACAAACTTTATAGTACATATGCACAAATCGCACCTCTCTACATTCTACATTTTACTATCTACTGTGCTACTGTGTGTTTAGATTTTGAGGAAAACAAAGGGAATTTAATTGGAAAAACTTGAGAATAGTTGTTGCCATAATTAGCAATTAATTTGTAATCGACACAAATTCTCCGTTCCCTTTTGACGTGCATACTTTCATATTTCATATAGAGACGAGAAACTGGATATTAAATACATACACGGTGTATGGAGTATGGAGTATTATATTGCATTATTGTTCCAAAATTGTTATAAAACACTCTGCTGGAAATAATTGTGCAAATTATTCCACTCTTGACTTTATTAGCGACCATCAAGACAGCTATGTATATCTATATTTTATGTGTATGGTGTATTGTGTAGTGTCCATATGACTTTGAAATGTGCCTACAGCAAACATGATATAAATTTGTGCCAAGTTATCTTTTGTTTACATAAATAAGGAATAACAACACATGACATCTTGCCAGAAGTGAGGCTGTGAAAAACGGTAAAACAGTATTTCATGAGGCTTGAGGCTTGATCTATTGTGTATTGTCTCTTGTCTATGGTTTCCCAATTAAATTGAGCATATAGTCATTATCTACCATCTACAATGTGTATAAGATATAATGTTATAAAGTTATAAGGGTACTGGAAACTGGAAACAAGATAATGGAATGAACTGGATTTCTATGTACTATCTATCCATCTACATCTACAGTTAAATTGTCTTGGGGCAGTCGGTAGTCTCCTTCGATAAACATTTTGTATTTTGTATATACAGTATAAAGTAGACAGAGGAAAGTGTGCATAGGGGAAAGTGGAAAAGGAAGTGATAGGTGAAGGTGGTAAAGTTTCCATCCAACTGGATCGGATTTGATGATTGATTGCATTATAGTGAACACGGACATGGACACATTATCCTCCAAAGTCCACAGTCTAAAATCCACAATGTTCATTTTAGATGGTAGATTGTAAGCAGTAGATATTCTAGAGTTTACACACTGGCGGAGTGAAAGTGAATTATAAGTGAGCGAAAAACCTTCACCTGTATTTGTACATGTATATTTTGTATTTTATATTGTACATTCCGGATACAGGCATACTTATTATTTTTGACCCTTTTATTTTATACAGTCTAAAGTCTATATAGTTTTCCCTTGTGTAAGAAATGGAGATGTCTACTTTCTTTAGTTATTAGTTGAAGCTCTTGTTTCAGTTTCCCGTCCACAATAAACCTCTCACAAGATCTTTCCCATCATTTCATCTTGGCGTTGTTGTTGTTGTTGCTGCTGTTGTTGTTTTTTAATTCGCTGGCTGACGTCTGAAGAAACACAGTGTAAGCCGAATAAACCAAAAGGTTCTTTTTGTTTTCCTTTATTTATTCGTCATGTAATACCTCAAGAGATTCTGGTTTCTACAGTATACAGTATACAGCACAGCATACGGGATTGTTAACTTCAAGACAGAAATATGATTAGACAAAAAGCGCTCCGCTTTCTTCTCCTGTCTCTTAAGTCAAGTCTTGAGTCTAGAGTCTAGAGTTTCTACCTATTTCATTTGTAAATTGTAAACACATTTTGCAAAATGAATGAATTCAACCACCATGATGTATCCAATATAATATCCAGTATCTACAAGCATAATCATTTATCATCATCATCCTGTGTACATTGTACACATTGTACATATGAACTGTATCATTATCCCTGTGTGGATTGTGGATTGTGAATTCTGAATTGCGCCTCTGAGGAACAGGATAAGGAATGAGGAAAACTAGACAAAGTGAAAAGATTGTGGTTTAGTTTATGCATTTCATATTATTACAGAGGAAGTGTAGGAATTACCGGTAGAGGCAAAAGAAAGTCAGAGTCAAATCCAACACCAAGACAAAGTCAAAACCAAGACCAAAACCAAACCACACACACAACCGTATGCTTTAAAAGCTCATCGTCATTCTCATCTGCTAGGCATTTTACCGTTGTGTGCAGTGAATATTTATATAGTAAACAGAAGGGAAGGAGATTGTGAAAAGCTCATGCGGGAAGAAGGAAGGAGAGGAAGAAAATGAAGCTTCTAATTCTAATTTCTAATCTCTCCCACTATCAACATCAGCATCAACATCAGCATGAGCAGCTGTATCTTGAATTTTGAGTCTTTATAGTTTATGCTGTATTATGTATTACAGGATTTGTTGCTGTTTCCTCGCATAAGCCGTACTTTCACATTCACTTTCAACTTTTCCTCATTTGCCCCATGGATTCTACATCCCAGATCGCTCCACCGTATCTATTGCGGTGCTGGTTTATTTCTCCATTTGAGATTCAGATCCCAGGGTGTGGTTTCCACCTTTTAAATTCTGAACTCTAGACGTTAGATTGTTGTAGACAGATATTGTATTTCCTTTTGGTTTGGTTCTTCTACCTTCGTCATCTCTCTCTCTCTCTTTCTCTCTCTCTCTCTGTATATATTTTGGGAGTTGCTTTGCTCCTTTGAAGAGACTAAAAGCATTATTTCTCTTGGTTAATTTCAATGTGTGTGGATGATGGTTAATGCATATACTTATAATATACAATATACAATATAAATTGTAATACGATATTATATCATCACCACTGTCTTTTTCTCTCTGGCATTTTGGGTAATTTGTAATTTGTATACACGTGTATGCATTTACTAATTGTAAGTGCTATGCGTTGAGCGTTGAGCTGTTGGGAAAGAAATATCTTGAGCTTTAAGCTTAAAGCTCCTCTCACTTTTGAGCTTTGAGCTTTGAGGTTTTGCCTTTATTTTGAAGTAAATAATACTGCATAATGTAGGAGTGGTGAGGAGGAGGTAAAATGTAAAGTGTAAAAGGATGAAATATGAAATTGGAAGTGAAATGATGGGAATTCAAAAGTTAGGCTGAAAGGAAATTGGCATTTAAATGGAGAATTATATACAAGTCAAGTCAAGAAGTCTTAAGGTGAAAAACGTTGTACATTGTACATTGTACACAGTAGATTTGAAGTGAATGAAAATAACTTGAGACTTGAGACTTTGAGAGCATTTAATTCTTGTTGAATTACTTATTATCATGAGAGGAAAAGAAGGCATTGTATATTGTATATTGGTAATTAGTAATTAGCTCGTAGTGTTTCCACCATTTCCTACCATTATCAATATTAATTAGATGAGAAGGTTCACGCCAATCCTGATTACAGCAACAAAACAAAACAAGGGTGATGGAAAGTGCAGACTAGACCTTATACAATATATTAGACAAACAAAATACGTAATACATTATATATCTATATCATAATGTTTTTATCTTAATTTATCTGCCCTTTTGTCCTTTCTGTCTCTGTCTGGAGTCTGGAATTATTAAATATAACCTAGAATATAGTAAATAGTAACAAAAACAATAATTAAAAGTTGAAGGGTAGTCAAAAGTCTAACAAAATAAAGTACTCGTATATTTTAATTAAGTAAATTATTAATTGGCTGTATGACGAATGAGGAATTACCAAGTTGAATTTGAAGTTGAAGGAAGGTTAATGCTTAATTTCTAGCTAAACTCTCACCTTAACCACTTTAAATGAATTTATATTCTTTAGTCTGTATCCTTCAAATTATCTAAGAGCAATTATTCAAATTTACAAATTTTCAAAACTCAATTGTAAATAATGTGGTCGAAATAAGTGTGAGGAATGAGAGCTTATTCATATGTAACAGAGCAAGTTAAAGTCGTAATTTCATATTCAGTGAACTAGAGCGATGCATACATCATAATATAATAACATAATATGAGACTTGTAAAAGTATAAGAGCATGTTGACAGTTGTCAGTTGTACGTTAGAGAATTTCCTTCAGAACCAAAACGAAGTGGAATTGAATAAAAAAAACATTTTGTCTATACGTTCTACATTTTCTACCACAGTGTTTGTCCCAAAAACGAATCCAAGAGACTAAAGTTTGTATGAAATAAAATTTCATCATTCTTTCACTCCACGTTTTTCATGTTGCTCTAAAATCGGGGACCGAGGATGATTCAGAATCTAGAATCTAGAATCTCGCATCTAGAATTTAGAATCTAGGTTAATAGAATAATAGAAACAAGTTTAAGGAGAGAAACTCTGTTTCATTTTCAATGAGGTTGTCCATGTCTTGTTCCTTCTTATCACTCAAGGCTCATGGCCACCTCCCATCAAATAATCGACATGAACTTGGACTTTTTCTTTCACACTCTTCTTAACACAACTGGAGGCATTCCAGTCATGTGTTTAGTAGCTAAAAAACACATATACTATCTAATATCTATAAAATCTATAGGTATTCGTACATATTTGTAAAAGTACGATATCTCTGCGAGTTTCGTGTGCTTCTCTCTGTATATAAATGTCTGTTTGTATATGTGTGTGTGTGTGTGTGTGTGTGTGTGTGTGTGTGTGTGTGTGTGTGTGTACAGTTAATTTGAGTTGAAAGCCTTTCTTTATCTGTGAGAAGTTGCTTTCTCGGAATACTTTACACTAGAGAATTTTCCTTTGAACAAGACGTTTCACGCGCTGAGTGTGTTAAGTGAGGAATGAGGAGGAACAATCCAGAGCGTTGAGTCTAGAGAGCGTTGAGTGTTGAGTGTGAATTGGAGATTCTATTTTCTCTACCTCTTTCTCTTCTTCCTTTTTGCTCACATTCTAAAGACTTGAGCCTGTGTACAATGTACAAATGAGTTCACAGGGCGGAAAGTTCACAAGGACGATCAAGGGAAAGTTGATTGGTCATTTGATTTCAACTGTATGTATATATGTATATATGTGTGTGTGTGTGTTTGTGTGTGTAAAATGTAAAATCTGCCAGAGTTGTATTACAAGGATTAAGCATTTGCTTCGACTTTGTCTTCGACTTTGAGTTTAGTTTAGCACATAGCACATGGCACAAATTATTTTTCTCACTGCATCTGCAATCTGCAATCTTCAGCACTGCTTAATCCGCTAACCGGTAGAAAGAAGGGAAAGAGAAAGGAGAAAGGAGGCGGAGATCAAGAAATGATTTGAGCTTGGAGCAACAATCTCTTCTCCATTACTCTTTGATCCTCTCCTCCACGTCCGCCTAAGTACGTTTAATCTACGTACATTTAATGTTCAATTTAGAATGTAGAATGTAGAATGTACATTGTACATGTTTAATCTTGAAGGAGAGAGGAAAGGCATGTATACATGTGAATACATATGCATCACTTTTCACTTTTTCTCCTGTTCCTCCTCGAGCTTGTACTTGTACCTTTTGCTCGTGTTCGTGTTCGTGTCCGTGTGCAGTGTTTAGTGTTCACCCACGCTCGGAAATCTTGAAATCCAGATGATAAGTTACAAGTTCTCTCTCATTCCTCTTCCTTGATCTCTACTCTCTCTCTCCTTTTCTCTTTTGCACTCTTTGGTTTCACACGGAGAACTGTTTGAAGTGAATGAGATGAAAATAAGGCTTTAGTTCAGTACACAGTTCACTGCAGTGAAGGAAAAAGTATGTAGGTAGTTTTCACATGTTTGCATCTATATGCATGTGTGTGGTCCATGTCATCTCGTCAATGTCAAGACGGGGAGAGGCTAAAGCTAAAACGTGTGTAAGTGGTGTGGTTTTGGTGTGACGACGTGGAATTACTTTTTGTTTTACCTCCCGACAGAAGCGAGAGCATATCTGTGTAGATTGTACATTGTACATTCTACATTGTACATTCTCCATGTGGATGCATGTAAAATGTAAAATGTAAAAGTGGAAGAGAGATTGACATTCTTCTGGTTGGTTTCTTGATTCTGGATTCTAGATTCTGGGTTCTTGATTAGGCTCTCTTGTCTCTCTCATCCATACATTTTCCACGTATGCATCTGCATCAAGATTTTTCGGTGGCGTTTTATAGGTAATCTCTCAGAATTTGACATGGCACAAAGTCGACGGTCGACGGCCGACAGTCCACAGTGATGCTAAAATCTATCTCGACTTTTCCTAAACCTAATTCCGAATCCGTACTACAAAAGAATGTGGTACTTGTAAGTAAAATGTAAAATGTCACATGTCGTCCAATTTCGTCCTTTAATGTGTGTACAATGTACAGTGTGATATACTATGTATTAAATTGTGCCTTGTACATTTTACATGTGAGATAACAGGTCCAGTCTGATCCGTGAAGAAACGCCTGACTCCGGTCTTTTGATAGACATATTAATTAGTGGATCGGAGAAGGGAGAACAAATTCCAAATACACACTGAGAATACTGAGACAAGAGACGAGGGAGACAAGCGTCAGCGTCAAGAGCAGAAGTAATTACCTTTCTATTTACGCGTCAACTTCTATTTGAGCTCTATGCATTGTACGTTGTACTTTTAGATTGGTTGAAGCGCCGCAACGGCCGCAATGGAAGGTGGATCAATATAGCAGTATCCATATCAATATCAACTATCAACTATCAACATTCATTAGGATTATCAAGAACTTTGGGAATTGTAAGGGGAAACCATATGACAACATTGTTAATTGTTAAAAACAATCTCCAAAATTTCAAGTCTCTTTCCGAGTGTAAATTAGACCTATCAACGTGTACAGTGTACAGTGTACAGCGAATAGCGTAAGAATCCCACATGAATTTACAGTTGTTTATTTTTATACTTTATGCCTGTTTTTGAATTTTGAATGATGATCAAAACCTTCAGAAGTCTTGAGTCTAGAATCTTGAGTTTGATTAAAAACTAAAACAGTGTTTGGATTTTGAACTTTCTCAACATGTTTGCAAAAGAAATTTTTGAGTTATTCATTCTTCATTCATCAACTTTTAACAAAAGCATACTGCTTAGAATTCAGAATTTAGAAGTTCAAAAAGTCTTGTAATAAATGTCTATTCCTTCTTTAAGATTAGAATTTAGAATTACAATTGAAATAACAAAATAACAATGGATTGGAATTAAAAACTATTTTTTCTCAGAACAAAAGTCCTGGCACGGAACAAAGAAAGAAGAAAGTAAAAGAAAGTAAAAAGCTTCCATGAAAAAACCTCTCATCAACTGTAAAGTGTACCCATACAGATGCAAAATATATACATTGTTTTCTCATTGTCTTTTTGGTTTTTTGTTTTATTTTCTCTTTGTTGTTGTTGTTTTTATTTTTCTGGTCAAATTTCTTACCATTCATTCTCTTTCTCTTTGTTTCTCTCGCGGGTTTGTTTGCTCTTTATTTCTCTGCGTGATTTGAACTTATGGTGTTGGTCTAATCGGCAATGGGTAACTAACATAAATATAAATATACATAACTGTACCACTCTGCTATTTTCCCTCTCTCTGTCTCTCTTTGTGTGTGTGTGTGTGTGACTTTCCTTGCACTTTACATATTAAGGTCATAAATTACAAGCTGATGTACATCCAACCCAACTTTATACAGCACATTTACTAATCCTATGTGAACTATGTCTTGTACAGAAAACCTTTGTTTTGTTCTGTTTTCGTTTTCATTCTCATTCTCATGTTTCTCTGAGTATGTCCTCTCCTCTCTCGTCCTTTTACAATTTACCATTTCGATTTCACTCAGCATTGACCATTGGGAAAGTTGTTCTTGTTCTTGTTCTCTGAGTTCAGGAGGTACATACTACATACAAAACAAGATGAATTTAGAGGAGGAAAAGGAAAAGGACAGAGAGACAAAATACAGTTTGACTAAGGGTTGAGGTTGAAAATGTTACATGTTGCAACTTTAGTGTACTGTAATTCTGCAAGTATTTGAAATTGAATGGGCAAAGGACAATCGTTTGCACTTTTTCCATGATGCTAGAGAAAGAATGTGTGCAACACCAATAAATAAATGCTGTGACAAGGAGACAGCACTGCACTTTCTCTCTTTCTTTTTGCCTTTCTTTCTGTATGTACTTTACACATGTTGTCCTCCAAAATAGGAAAATGTAGGACGATCTTGAAACTTGAAATGAAAATGGAAAAGGGAAAGTTGGCAAGAAACAAGTGGAGGAAAAGTAGAAAAAGAACAAGGAAAGCGAAAAGTGGATGTAGTTTTAGTATGCATATAATAATATAATATAATATAATCACAATGAAAAATAGAGGGAAGAGGCGTCTTTCACTTTCATTACCACCGCTTGCATTTGGCTTGAGGCTGGAGGCTCGAGGTAGTTTGATTCTGCTTAGTTTTATTTCCTTTGGCTTGGCTTGGAATAGTTTGGTTTGGTTTGGTTTTTATAGTGGAATGGAATGGATAAAACAAATAGTAGATTTGACTACGAAACAAAATTAAAAGATGATTAATCACGTCTTTTCTGTCAGTTTTTCTGCTCCTACTTCGTACTTGGTTGTACATTGTACAGTGTTACAACGTACAAGTGAGTCGTGTATGTGAACCACATGACGTGAAAAAGCTCGATACAGTAATGAATAAAAGAAACACTGGGTTAACATGCGAAACATGTACAGAGTACTCACGTCCCAACTTCTGTGTTCTACATTGTGATTTGTACGTGTGTTGTGTGATATGTAGGAGAATGAGCTTCATAGTATAGTTTTTATTGAGAGTTTTCTTGAGGAGAAAGAACAAGACAAAGAAATAGAACGTTTTTTCTTTTTTCTCCTTTAATATTATTCTGGCTTCCGTTTTTTCCCCTTGTTCATATGGAACAAATGAACAAGAAAGAAATAATTGATTCTATATTCTATACCTTTGTATTTTTTACTCTAAACAAGCTGATGCTCATACTTTATAATACTCATGTTGATGCATACATAAGCTTTGGCATTCTTCTTAGTTTTGTGGATTGTAGATACTTGTTTGTAAAAAAATAAGGAGAAAGAAGAAAGAAAAAATACTGTATGATTTACAGCTGTGAGTTTCTTTTTTTTTTCAATCTTCTCAATTTTCTTGTTCGTGTGCACCGTCTTTTATACTGTACACTTTACAGTGTACATTCTACATAGAGCCTTACCATATTTTTGAATACCTACTTTTACACACATAGATTTTGTACAAGTCTCATCAAAAATTGATATAGTGGATTCTCATACGATTCCTATTTAGTATTTGATATCATCATCCTCAATGTGAATGATCAAAGCTCAGGGATTCTCAATTCCGGATTCCGATTCCGATTCAACTTTTTGTATTGACTCTGTAATCTGTAAGTTTTTTTTTACCATGGCATGGTCCATGATATTATTATTGTACAAGTTGTTTTTTGTACCGATTCACTTTTACTTTTTCCTTCCCCAACGACAGACAATCAATGTAGTGTCAGCCATTCATCTTTTTTTTGTGGGCAAAGTTGAGAATTACTTTAGAATTTCCTCTAATCAATCCATGTAGAGAATGACAGATCACTAGTTTCATTTGTGTTTTGTGTAACATGGAATATAAAGTACAATAGAAAAAGAAAGTGTACAATTTACAATGTACCATGTATCTTGTAGGAAATGGAAAGTGTATTGTGTCATGTGTTATAAATCAAGTGATGTATGATATGATATGATACATGATATATCTTCTGACGGATGGGTTGATGGATGCCTGAGTGAATCGAATCGAATCGAATAGGTCAAAATATATCTCTTTCTCTTACTCCTTGGTTCTTTCTTCCTCAATCCTACACATAAAAGCCTTCTACCATTTGTACTACTATGAACCCTCACCCACAAAATACACGCATTGTGTTTCACCAGCAGAACTGAGTTGGAGAAAAAGTTCACTGCCTTTTGCACTGCTGTGATGGTGGATGGTGGTCTGTGGAGTAGATCCGAGATCAGAAATCAGAAGGTCCGTTGCCATTGCCATTGCTATTGTCTATCTCTTCATTTTCTTAATTGTTTGCTTAATCTTTATTTGTCTTGTCAATGCAAGTGTGCAGTGTGCACTGGCTTTATCTCCTTTGTGTTCTGTCCATCTATTGTCTTTTCCAGTGGGATCTTTGGCCATTCCCCGATCCCCAAGTCAAGGTCAAAAGAGGAATTAGATGGATGAATTGGATAGTTCGATAGTTGATGGATCATTCCCATTCTTTTGTAATGGTAAAAGTAATTTAAGGGAGAAAAATGTGAGTTTTTATATACTTGAGACTCGAGACTTGAGATGAACTGTGAAAGTACAAAAACAAAGTGAGAAGCATCAGATATACTTTGTGCTTTGTACTTTTTCCTCTGTACAATTTGTAATGCGCCAGTAGATGTAAAAAGTAAAGTAAAGCATACGCAGTAATGAACATCCATGAACATCTTATGTACATGTCATATCGGATATCCACCGGCAGCATCCTCCTTCCTTTTCCGCTTCACGTTTCTCATATATCTGTAGAAAGTAGACAGTAAAAAGATCAAGAATTAAGTTTTCAACTTTGATCTAATGTTTTTCCTTTCTCTTGATTCTTGATGCTAGATTCTAGATTCTTGATATGAAATGAAAAGAGGAAACAGGATTAAGTTTTCAAAGGCTTAAGAAAAGTTTGTTCACCTCCTGTATTCTGTATTCTGTACTTTGTTCGTTGTACATTGAACATTATTCGTTGAACATTGTACACGTGCATATTTGTTGCATCAAATATCCATTTATTTCCCATTTCCACATTCTAGCATCCTAACAAAGTCAAGCAGGGGAACAGGAACTTGAGAGCATGCAACCTATAGATAAAGGAAGAAGGATAAAAGACAACAAAACTCTGGAAACTTCAATGTCAATAACAAGTGAAGGTTGAAAAGTCCATTATCAGGGTTGATGCAGAGTCTCATGCAGTTTGTGTTGAGTGTTGAGCGTTCAGGATGATTCCATTTCGCGTGTGTAGTGTATATTGTATACATTATTTTCAGCTTAGCATGTGCAAATTCAACAATAACAACAAGAAACAAAAGAAACCAAAGAAAGCAAAGTCACGAGGGCAGAATAGAGGTGAAACGATATTTTTCAATTTGTTTTGGATTTTAGAGAAATAAACTAAAAGTCTTGTATCTTGCATCTGACATGTCAGTAGAATTGGAATTGGATTTGGATGTGGATTTTTGAATCTAGTAAATTGAAAGAAAAGCTCCGGGAATGCATTTAGAATTTTAGAATTGCTTTAGAAGCGGAAATAAACTAAAATAAATGCACGCTATCAATTTTGACATTTCACGCCATTCGTACACACTCCAAACTCCACAAGGAACGAAACTGATGACAGTGCAAGAAAGAAGGATGTAATATAATATAGAGGAAAAACAGGAGCTCATGCGAATCAGCTGTGGGCCATAGAGGAGAAAGTGCATTTATATGTAACTGTCGGAAAGTAGAATTCAAAGGGTTTTCAATTTGCAAATTACTTTCCTCTACTGCACTTTGTGCTACTGAACAATGTACAATGTACAAAATGCAATGGTGGGAAGTCGGCCATGACAGTGCAGTAGTTTGAAAAATTGAGTAAAATGTAAATGGCATGTTATGTTGAGTGAGGTCGGGGTCAGGTACCTTGTATTTGTACATTGTACCTTGTCTCAAGCTGTTATGGGTGACAATGAAAAAGTGCAATTGTGTAACAAAAGGGTATAGAATTTTTTCTTAAATTTCCATTCCCATTTCCACGTCTTTATTCTCCTCTTTTGTTCACTGTTCACCGAACCACCGAACCCAAACTTTTAAGAAATTGTGAAAAGAACTAACTAGATTGATGAGCCACAGTCAAAAGGTTTTTGTTGAACCAGGTCGTGGTTTTCTTTTTTGGGGTTTTTTACTCGAGAAAATTATATAATAAGAGTTCAAGGGTGTTTTTTTCTAATTTATCGTGTTTTCTCAAAATTATTTATAGTGCATAACAGCTGAAAAGGATCAGGACGTCATTCTGAAAAGATGTGCGAAATGTACATTATACAATTTACAAAATACAAAATACACAAAAGATGGAATTGAGTAAATATCATCAGCGGAATCCTGATTAGAATTTTGGCCCGTTTTTAGTAGTAGCTAATGCTGTTCACTGTTCATTGTCCATTGTCCTTTGTCACTCCCAGATCCTACATTCTAGTGTAGAGTGTAGGTTGTAGGTGTGTATTTTGTCGAGTATCATGTGGACTTTTCCATGAGCGTGTGGAACAAACAAAACGAGAGCCGCGAAACATTCATAACCTTTCTCAATTTTAGTTGGTTGCTCTTCTATTTTCTATTTTCCGTTTTCTATCCTGTAAATAGAAAAGGAGACTCCCTTTCTTTGCTTTTCTGCTATTGACACAATGTGCATCGCATGATATATGATTGTTCATTCATATGGGGATTTTGATAAAAAATCTTTTCTCTTTTCTCCTTTTCAATCTCGGGAACATTTTATACATTATATACATTATATATTATACAGAGTGAGAATTCGTGGCCTACATATTAAAAGGATTATTTATAATAAGTAAAAGTGGAAGCAGGAGGAGGAGGAGGCTGAGAAAATTCGTATCATTTCCCATGCCATACATGAGTGTTTTTTTCACTTATGTATCATGTATCCTCCAGGATTTGTCCAATAATATACAATGTAAAGTGTGCATATGATGAAATGGGTTGTATAAATGCATTATATTCAAAAAGGTTAGAGAGAAAGAGCGAGGTGAAAGGAAGGAGGGAAGAGGAAAGCCGAAAGAGGTGAACAAGTCTGACAGGTCGTTCATTACCTCTGGCTGCATAATATGTACGATGTACGTGGATTGAGACTAGTTTCACCAGTTTCACTTTCGGAGGAATGCCCAACCTCAATATCTTTCTTCTTCTCTCGCTCTCTCTCTGGTCTCTGTATACTCTCTAAAAGTAAGAGGAACAAACTGGAACAGTCTCAAAAAAAATATCTCAATATTAATATGTACTTTTATAGATAGATATTAGTCATACAACATACAACCTGGAGCTTTTGTCCATTTGTCCGTTTGCCTGGAGAACTCAGAGTTTTTTAGAGTCAAAAGAGTGTGACCGAGGTCATAAGCTAAGAGTTCAAAAGTTCAAATGTTCTATTTCAAACCTAGTTTAGAAACATTATTCACATTAAACAGTGTGTTCAATCTTCTGTTTAACTAACTTTAAACGTGTACGAATATGAATATGAATACTCTGACAAAGTCCCGTTGAACTTAGAACTTTGACAAATGTTATGACTATAAACCAGGATTGTACAGTATTGATCTGTAAAATAGATCATAGAAAACAAGCTCTTATTTTCATTCTTTTTGTTTATGTTACGTAAAGTTTCGTATTTGGTATATGTAGTCTCTCGTGAAATACTTATGAGAAAACTGTGACGAAAAAATACTTTTTATTCCATAATATAATATGGGCATTCAATATTGGTACATAAATGTTTATAAGTGACTTGTATTCCACATAAATGATCATGGGATCCAAATAAAATAATACATTCATAAATGTAGGGAGAATAGAAGAGAGAGAGAGAGAGAGAGAGAGAGAGAGAGAGAGAGAGAGAGAGAGAGAGAGAGA
>JABASP010000295.1:0-60994 GCA_019776565.1 Sminthurinus signatus
TGAATCCTATCTACATAAACTAAAATTTGTGAGGGCATCCATGGTTGAAACTAAAACTTAAAACTGTCGTCGATAGAGGAAAGAATAGTGTGTTCTTATAATCTGTGATCACGCTCTGTATTGTATATTGTAATACATTGTACATTTTGCTATATGAAATACGGAATACCGACAACGTTGCCGAAACTCGTACCAGTTTGTTTGCCTTTCTCCGTTCTCCTTTCTCCTTCCTTATACTCAGTTATTTATGCTTAGTTATTTTCTATAAAGCCAGAAGGAAAAAAGTAAAAGTAAAAAAAGGACAGACAGACAGAAGAAGAAGGAAAAGAGAGAGGAAATTTTGCTTTCCAATTTGAAATTTTCTTGTGTTGCTTTTGGGATTTTGGGCCGTTCTGCCATCTACATTCAACAGCCCAACGTATAATGTACATTTCTTACTTGGCCGTCTTCACTATCGTTGCCCATAGTAGTAGTTGACTCCACTTCCAACTTCCAACTTCCAATCCAATGGCTTATTACTATTACTATTGCTATTATTATTATTATTATTGCTCATAGCTCATACAAGTGAACATAAAATGTAATAATGCGGATATTTCCTGCTGCTCATCCCATCATGAAAAAACCAATGACGACGTCCTACATCAATAAATAGAACGAAGCAACAGTGTAGAATTATTGCAACAGGATGGATATGGATTCTAGGCTCAAGATTCAAGACTCAAGATTCACGATCCATGATTTGGACTTTCCCCTGCCAATAAAATGTAAAGGCGGAAGAAATACAAAAGTCAAACAAACACATACTCAAATTTATGTACATGTTTTGTCCATCTTGTTGCATTATTTTTTGTCCTTTACTTTTATTTTTTTCTTTGACCAAATCCAAATCAAAATTGCAAAGACACAATTTCTTGCGATACGAATGCTTAAAAGAAAGTTCAATTCCTTTGATTTCTCTTTGTTTCATCTCAAAGGTTCAAGAGTAAGCAGCTTTTATAGTAGATTTGAACTTTAGATGTGGTATGACAGTCAAATTTTGACCTTGAAACTCTCCAAGAAACTCTTTAAGAAAAATTCCCCATAAATGATAAGCGGAATAATCAATAATCAATAGCTGAAAATATTGCAACTTTTGGAGAAATACATGAAATATAAGAATAATATTTAATATAGTAAATACCAAAGTAGAAGTGGAAGTAGAAATAGTAATACATATTACAATGCAGAGTCAAGAACCAAAAAAAACATACAAAGGAGAAAGAACGCACCACAATACAACACAACACAGCCAAGCATCACCGCCATTAAACCAACCAATCGTAAATGGCGTATGACTTAATATAAATAAAAGCCAACTGTTTATTCATTTAAACTTGGAAATTATCCAAGCGAAACTTGTTTCCACAAATCCAATCCAATTCAATACAGAGGCAGAGGCAGAGACAGAGCCAATGCAAAAGACTCACAGCTAGATAGATAAGTAAACATGAAAAAAAAGAGCAAAGGAAGGAAGGAGATTGAGAGAGCAAAAAGTTAATGTGAAGCATAGCTCATTTATTTATGTAGGAAAATGAAGTCCGGAAAAGTCCCTTTGTTCAAGTGAAGAAAAAGAGGCAAAATAATGGAGCCTCAACCTTTTCATTCATTGCAAAATCCTATTTCAATCCCTTTTCCAGCCACCACATTCAGATTCAGATTCAGTACGAGTACATTCAAAGTATAGTCAATGCTTTGAATACGTACAATGTACAATGTACATGTGGGAAGCTTTCCTTCGTGCCCAAATTCAAATCCATAGTTGGTTATTTTCTTTACGTTCATATCCGTATGTAGTTTTATAGGGAATCCGATAGTACACACAAGATACCAGTAGTTACTATCCAAAACCCCATATTACATGTAGCATAAACTTTAAATATAAGCTTTTCTTTTCTTCTTATCACCTTTTTTTGTACAGTTTTAGACCGTTCAAAATGTTTTCTTTCCTGTTGCATTTGCTCTCTTTTTTTCCTTGTGTGTTCTTTTCATACAACTCAACTCAACTCCTTTTCTTTCACTTCCATCTCGTTTACTGGTTACTGGTTATATGTGTATTGTATCTACATTCTACCTTCTACATTCTACATGTGTCTATGCCTTGTCTGTTCTCTTATTCTCACCAAAAAAGAGTGGGACTGGGACTCGGTCTGGGACCTGAGACTGGGGTCATTACTTGAAGTATTGTGTAAATATCTCAAGAGTAACTGTAAATACAGAGGGAGAGGAGAAACTAAAAGAGACTAGAATAGAGAATAGAGAATAGACGAAAAGAGAGGAGAGAGAAGAGAAAAGAAAAGAGGAGAAAGCAAACAACACAATGTGAATGAATGGTTCATATCCATAATACACAAGCATTTTCTCCATTTTCCACCGCTATGCTTTATACGCTTTACGCTTTATGCTCCACACTCTAAACTCCAAACTTCAAAATCCAAACCAAACATAACGGTAGTTGTATGCATAGTGTACAGTGTACAGACTACAGAATCCAGACTCTAGACCATTTTTTGTCATTTCTATTTAAACTCTGACTCGAGACTCAAAACTCGAGATCCTAACCAAATCTTGTTTTGGAGATTTTGTACATTTTATATTGTATAGAGTACAGAGAATAAAGAATGGAGAATAGAGGTGGAGATGTGAGTTCAACTCAGTTTAGTTCACTTGAGTTCAGCTCAACTCCTCTCTCCCTTTTCACCATTCTACATTCTACAGCTACAGGTGACGAAGGAAATTCTGTGTAGTCTGCTTTGTACAAGATACTAGATGCACATTTCTACCTAGTAGAAAATACAAACTACAAAATACAAAATACAAAGTACAAAAGAAAAGAAAGGGCCAAGACTCTTTTTCTCCACATGTGACACAAAAGCAATCTTTTCCCCGATTTTCCTCCTTTCTCCTCCAACTTTACCTTCTGAATTCTAAAGTACACGTCTACAGTCTACAGTCTACATATTTCAGAACAAGTGAACCCCAAACACCCGTTTTCCTTCGTTTTACACAAACTAAACATTTTAGGATAAAGTGAAGAAGACTCGGGGAAAAGATGTTGGCAGAATACAATATGCTGCAATTTTCCTGGTTTGCTTTTCCGTTTTTTCTAACCTCAACTCCGAGTCAGAAATTCTACATTTAAAAATGATTTTCAACGTACTGTTAAAGCACATGAAAATTTCAGTGCATCAGGCATTTGGTATTTGTGATATTATGATACAAATTAAAATTAAACTGTTATACTTTGCCTTAATGTTTTTGTGGTTTACAAAAAAGTTAAAGGGTGAGTTATTTCGATACTTGGGTATTTCACATGGAAGAAGGCCACAAAGAATCTACAAAGAGAAAGTGGAAAAAGTAAAGTTAACTATGAACAGTATGTTTTCATTCCCGTGCTTTCTAAAAGTATTCTAGAACTGGCACGAGCAATGGTTTCTGTGGATTTTGAATGAAAATGGACGTCAGAAAACAGCCGCGGCCTTCTTTGTTTCTTATTTCCTCCAGGTTTTGGTTGAGAAAAGATTGTTCTACTTTACACACACTTCTCCAAATCTTTTAATACTCTACACTCTACATTCTACATAATATTAAATTCCAGATTCCAGATTGAGAATTTATGTGTGGATATAAATAGAAATACAAATAGATACAAGTGAGGGGTGTGAATTTTGAATTGTGGAATGTAAGAGACTGGTTAGGTTAAACTATTCAGGATCCACATGTTCACTATTAAATTATGTGCTTAATAAGTTTTACAGCCTGTAGCATTTATTGTATAATCCATACATTGTATCTATCATATCTTATCTTATCTTTCCAAGTATTCTGGTATTCTGGTACTCCGGTATTCCGGTGCGGTGCGGTCGGGAGTTGGGAGTCTGGTTTGATGTGGTGCAGTACAAATTTCTTCTCCAATTTCTTACTACACTACAGTTTACTTTCTAACCAGAACCTTTTGCAACAGAATACAGAATACAGAATTTGTAAATTTCCAGTAGCAAACTTTCCACCTTTTCTCCAACAAAGTATTACATATTACAGCTCCAAGGCTAACGCTCCTAAATGTACATGGACTTTTACATGTCTTAAACTCTGTAGAATATATCCATATCAAAATGTACTTTATTCTCAACTATTATTCATGAAGGAATGGTTCCTCTTTTCCTTTGCTCCTTTGCATCGCCATGCAAAATACATGTGTAACTCTTGTACTATTATTAGTATGAGCAGCTCGAGTACAGAGTACAGAGTACAGTGCGTCATACACTTGTACATTACACATTACATACGTGAATATGCACACACATTATGCATTATGCATATGAATGAGGATAAAAGTTATGTCTGTGTAGTTGAATCCATAGAAGCTTCCCTATTACACAACTCCATCCACGTATGCATTCATGAATGTATGAATGTGCATATGTGGAGGGGCTGTTGGAGTAAATCCTTTTCCCTGTGAAGCCCTGAGATTGCTACAGATTTGAGTAAAGTGAGAAGGAGAGGTGTTAGGAATTAACTCATGTTGTGATTCCCAAACTAGCTTTATACTCCTACTCTAGAGACGAAATGGAAGGAAGGAGTAAAGGAGAAAACATTTGAGGATTGCTCTTTTACTCCTTCTTCTTCTTCTTCTTCGTGTTCTTTGTGATCTTCCTCTGCTTTCTGCTCCTCTCTCTGCTCCTTCCTCCTCCCTTCCGGATACGATCTATTACGATGGCAAAATGCACAAGATGTAACATGTTCAAATTGTCCAGTGAATGAAAAGCAAAAGGAACTTTTTCTCTCGAGACTTTAGACTTGAGATTCTTGAGATTCGAGGTTGCTACTACAACCCGAGCCAGAACCAGAACCAGAACCAAAAGAAGAACCTGAAGAATAAAAAGAACCACTTCTCAACGAATCCTCTAGGAGTTTAGGAGGAAGAGAGAAAGGAAATTTCTTTCATGTAAAATACTTTATTGACTCTATAAGACGACTTGAGATTGTTTTATGTTTTATGAAGATCAAATTTTTACCGTCCGTACCTTTATATATCTATGTGCATGTTATATGCAGCTCCCCTTCTTTTTTTCTTGCTTTATTTTACATATATACATGTACAATATGTAAATTATTGACTTGCTACAATACTCAGATGGGATCATCAAGGATCCAGAGCACGAACTAGGGAATCCTTGTAAAAAGTGGAAATGTGATGCATCGTAAGTCGTAAGTCGTAAGTAAGTAAGTATCATCTATGTTATCTACAAACTATACAAAGTACAACACACATTCATAGTATTACCAGGAATTACGATTTACGATGAGTTCAAAAGTATTACCTTTTATCCTCATCAAACTTTTATTTCATGATAATATTTTGTACAATATACTTACAAGATGAGAGCAGGCCAGTGTTCCTAAAATCTAAAATGAGACTCTTATACATTTTGTAAATTTAAGGATTAATTTACAAAAAAAAACAACAAAAAAACAGGTGTACATCACACTTTTATTTTAGATTGGATGGTTGGTTGAGACAGGAACTGAGCATTGAAACAGATTAAAATCATTAACCTGGAGCAAGTTAGATAAATCAATTCAATTAAAGCAGCTATAAATAACAATAACAACAACAACCTCTGAATTTTGGAAGGTGCATTTTTAATGTGGCTAATGTACATGAATAAATTTTGATGGCTTTATTTATTTATATAAAACTAGCCTTAAGGCTGTTGCGAATCAAACCACACCAAACGACAACAAATCGAATCAAACAGAATGAACAATGTACGATGTACAATGTACAAGGTTATCAAAACAAGATAGAAGAAGAGGTACCATACAAAATAATTTTCACTACAGATTACAGGGATCCATTTGAAAGGAGCTATTTATTATTGGAAATGTCACCCAATCCTCCTTTACCGATTACACTCCTTTTGAGGTTAATCACTGTCAAAAGTCAAAAGGATCATAAATTTTGATTACAATTACGTCCTACATACATAAACAATAATATACGCCAGTCGCAATGAAACATGTCAATATCTACACATCAGCTTAAACTTTAGATTTTCAAGTACATATAAACTACAAACGACAAACTAGGATTTTCAAGTTCTAAGGCATTGTCATTGCAGGTGAAATCTGACTCAAATACAGTGTAGAGCGTAGAGTTTATTCAAGTTGCAAGTCAAGTCAGTCCATTCAGCGGCCGTGAAGGAAGTACGGTGGGATGAATGGCTTGAGAGTTGAGAGGCTTGGGGAAATCTCCGCTTCTCTATCTCTCTGTATTCTGCATGTTGTACATTGTACGTACTATTCTCGCTGTGTGAGTACTTGTCTGATGTCTGATGTTTAGCTGTGAAATGTTTCTGTTGTCTTCTTATCTTTATCCCAAAGGCTCTTTGCACGTCTATCCGGTAATTCCAGGACGGGTGAGCTCTAAGCTGTTTCACGATCCAAAATCTGGAATCTAGAGTCTAGAATCTAAAAGCTCAATGAATCCAGCACCATCAGCACACAGTGTACAAGAATTTTGGAATCACTTCAAAATGCCGAATCAAGGTGAGAGAGAAACTTGTGTACAATACAAAGCATACTTTACTCTTGACTCTGGTACAAAGTACTACTTGCTTGATTTCCATGCTACGCTCTTTTCCAATACAATTCATTGCTTAAACCACGTTTACTCTATAGATATATATAAGCACAGAGATGGTCGATTATTAGTGTGTGTGTGTGTGGTAGGAGTTCTAATAATATCACAAATAATACCTAGACAATTTCTCTTACTCAGCTTAAACTAAATGACAATATATCTGTCAAACTCACACCTACACTTTCATCTACATCCAAATCTACGTCTACATGCATGCACTTTAATGCTTGGGCCTACGAGTTGGCATTAGTACATGCAATCCATAATACTACATACTACATGCTACATTATATGTAGACATCAGATCAGATCAGGATTTCTCCCTTGTGAGCCCCATCAGTGCAGTGTGTACCTTTTACTTTTGTATCCTGTACTTTGAAACGCTGAAACATTGATGCTGTGTATCTGATGTATCAGTCACGTCATGTACTCGCTACTCAATGCTCAATGCTCAATTCTCAATACTCTTGCAAATAAAATACTGAACGTTGAAAATTTTTAGTGATAACAAATACATGAAGGTTACAGAAGGTACAAGTGACAATGACGACGAAGAGTGGAATCCGGAGATTTCACCCGTCTTCTACACCTCAGAAAAAGATAGGAGGCATGTATGTACCTTTGTACAGGAGAGTGAGAGTAACACTATCATTATTAGTAGGTGTACAGTGTACAATGTACAATGTACAACAAGAGAAGAGATGAACCATGTATCATCTGTAATCTGTGTCTGTGTGTCTGTCTAGATTTATGCATAACAAATCTAAAGGGATATCTATGTGAGTAGTGAATAGTGAGTAGTGTGTGAGTTCAGGTTTATCTTCTACAGAAAGCTGTGATGATATCTAGATATACATTCAATATTGTAGATTCTTAATAGATGCACGAAAGGAATAAAGAATGTGTACAGTGTACAGTATACAGTATACAAGAGCAGCTACATGTGTGTGTGTGTGTAAAGAGAAAGGAGAAAAGAGAGAAGAGAAAGAAAGAAAGATAATCTGTTACCTTGTCCTTCTCCTTCTTCCAGCTACTTTTGCTTATGTATACTGTATGCCCTGTACCTTTTGTATCTGTACCCCTAAATAAATCTGGATGGATGAACGGTAGGACTTTGGATGGAAGATGGAACAAGAAAATACAGGAATTTATGTAACGTCATTACGTTTCGTAACATGGATTACTCTAAGACCTACAGGCTTTTCCTTTTCCCCTGTTCTATTCAACAACCGATATTCAAGACTCAAGACTCAAGACATCTCCTTGGTTCTTTATCACTCAATCCGATGAATATTCATTTTTGCACACACTGCTTCCCTCTTTCCCTCTTTATCTCTCGCTCTGTCTTTGAATTCTTGAATCCATGTACCAATGTACCATGTAGCACGAGAAGAAGGAGCCTTCAAATTTTCGAGTAATTTATTGGTGGTTTACAAAATCCAAAATATATGGCGGATTTACGCATTTCTTTTCCTCAAAAAAAAATATACAGATATACAGAAAATCGATTCTTTTTAAACCAAATTTTTTTAAAAAAAACAAACAACAAAAACAACAAAAATCTACAAAATAAACCATGTACACCAGAAAAAAAAATGTAAAATATCGTACAAACGGCTGACTTATGTAGATTAGTTTTCATAAAATTTTGTTTGCAAGATTTATGTTTAAAATAAAAATGAAAACACCTACGAAGAAAGCCTGCCGTTGCCTCAAAAAGTTGTCTCAAGAACGCACTTTCATACTAAATGCTTTTCAAGTACTACAAAATTTAGATCAGCAGCTATTGAAATATTTGAATTCACATCAAGGGCTATTGATATTAGAAGTAATGGGTAAGCATGAAAAATTAAGACGGAATTTTTACAAAGGTTTCTGCTAAATGAGATATTAGTACAAGAAAAGGTTTTAAAATAGGAATTCAAGTATTTATTATTATTTAAAGATGGCAATTTGACTGGAATCTAGAAACTAGAAAGTAGACGAATCCAGTATCAAAAATCCAAAACCTAGAGTCTAGAGTCTCAACTTACAAGCAAATAGTTTCCTGCTCTTAAATCCCCGTCCAAATGGATGGATGTATAAATATGTACTCAATTCTTTTCATTCCATGAATTCCATGGCAATCAAAGCATTTGAGCAGAAGACCAACAAAAAATACTGCACTTTCCCTTTCCCCCATGATTCTTTCCACGCTGCATATCCACATATCCATATTCTGCAGCCTACATGCTCTACCCAGTGTACATCCTTTACTCGTTGTACTTTATGCAGCATGTTACATGTAAATGCATGAAATTGAATAAAATTGTTTCCAAAAAAAACCACTACACTAGTCAGGACTAACAAAAAACTGACGCAATCATTCTGCAACTTCTACCTTGTACACATGTAAATTGCTTTCTCTTTCCTCCGCACTCTTCATTTCATTTCATTTTGAAGATAACCAACAAAAGTGAACACTTGTACCAACTTTTCATTCATTTATTCCCTAATAATTCTCACAGTTTGCAAAAGCTTCAAGACAATGAAAAGTGCAAGAAAATACGCATTCGTATTCACAGCCTTTAAAACACAGAAGGGAAAGTCAGTTGTCTATTTGTGTTTACTCTATAAAGACAATCAAAAGGAACCAGATGAAGATGAAAAGGCGAAAAGCAAAAGATTAAAAGAGGTTTCAAGGTGAAAGGAAAGTTAATGTAAATAAAGGAAAGAGGAGATTACTATTGTTTCAAGTAAGTAAGCTGGATTTAAAATTAAGTAAACTGTATAAATATGGAGAAGTTTGTCATAGAAACAAAGTCAATGTCAATTCATGGCTTTAAAAACAAATAAACAAATGGGGAGAATTTATGATGTGCAAGAGTAAATTTTAGGCTGCCAAGGAACATTGCAACTAGTGTGAGGCAAAGAAGATCAAGATCATCTAGAAGAAAACGAGATGAACACAGGACAACGTGACAAGGTGGTTTTCGACATGTACAATTTACACATATAGCCTGTAGTACAGGGTGTCTATAATGTGGAGCATATAGAATCGGGTGTCATGTCAACAAACGGAGGAAATGAATGATTGCAATAAATGTCAGAGTGACGCAATGGTGAACAGTTTGTTTTTGGATTTGGATCGTGAGACTAATTTCACCAGAGTACGTCAAATCGTCTTTTGTGGTAGGAGTTTCAACCAAAACTCATTTTGACTTTCTCTACCTCTTGAGACGTTTCCATTTTCCAATGTGTATAATGTCCAACTTTAAAAAATTCACTGCCTTCTTGTACTTGTTCCTAAATTCAGGTTTCTTGAATTTTTTTCAATGTATTATTTCAAAAGTGAGAATGAGACCATATTCGGAATATAGTTTATACAGATGGAATTAAATGAACCCCTTATTTTCAAATCATTTTTGGATTATACAGACTTCTGCTGCTGCTGTACACTTGATCTGACAGGTCTATGATCAATTTCAATTTCAACATTTTCCCTCCCATCTTCTCCTTGGCTTCAATTTGTTGGCCTTTTTCAATATACATCAATGTAAACCAAATGTGGTACATTAGCATAAATATATCAATTTAAAATCCACATTGCCAAGAAACAAGAACAAGAAATGCCGATATAAACCAGGCGCATGCGAATTCTCCTGTCTTGTCGTGTCTTGTTTCTTCCAAGACAAATTTTAATGATAAGACAAAATTTATCCTTTTTCTTGTTGCGTTTGACGGATTAGGGATTATTGGTGAATTTCCACATTTTCCACAGTTCCGCATTCATTTTTCATACAACATGATACAACGAGGTGAAGACTACCGACATGTGTGTACGCATATTTGTTTTGTACATGTATTTTTTCAACATTTTCAACATCCTATTTTGTTTACTCCTTAATTCATAGCCAAAATACACAAGCTGTAGATTGTAGATGTATTCTGGGGAATAAAATTTTGTAAAATAATACAAAAATAATGATACAAGGTAAGCTTGACATGCCATAAGAGAATATAATATAAAACGTATCTGTACATATAAATATGAATATAGAGGAAAAGTGTGGAATTCCAAAAGCCTGTAGGATTTCATAATGTAATGCTTCTCTGCTTCTGTTTCCTCAAATGTCTGTATAATAGAAGAGTATAGTAGAAAATACATATTAAATCTAGAACCTAGATGTAAGTATTGCGTATACCCATTGGCTAAAACTTATCCACTAGACATACATACATGTATACATTCAAAGCTCAGTGTTGAATGGCGATGGTTGGTTTTTTTCCATGGAGAAAGTCTAGATTCTAGATTCTGGATTCTAGATGCTTTCTGTCTTCCAAATTCCAAATGGCATTCATAAATCAAACTATTTTTCGCTGTCAAAACCATGCATTTTATCGCTCATTTGATGCACTCGAATCCTTCATGATTCTCCTTCTCTTCTCCTCTCTTCTATTTTCTGTAGCAGAGGCTGAACTCCTTGTACAATGTGCAATGTACATACAAATACGTTATATTTTATTTCAACAAGCACGCAAAGGAGGAATCATCTTTTGCCTTTGAAAATAATCCTTCATGTCAATAGATGGATGGTTAGATGGATGGATGGATGGATGGACTCTTTTCTCTGTCGCATCTATCTATAACCAGAATGATTCTCTTCTCTTCAAACCTATTAATATTGGTCTACATGTGCAATAGCTATATAGTATAAAGTATGCATATGTAGTCACTTTTTTATGTATGTAGACTTGTGAAAATCTAAAGGAAGAAAATGTAGAAAAACTAAAAAAAAATACTGTTTACTAGATACTTTATCCTTTATAGTTTGTACATTGCACAGTGTACAGTTTACAGATGGCTTTCCATTGAAATAAAATGTAATAAAAGATACCTAGATACTTTTTGATCCTTGGATATACTTTTAAAATTTTATCCATGGGAAATTTTCAAAGCCCTTGGTAAACCTACTAGAAAAACCTTGAACAGCTAAAACTTTGCTACACCCAAGTTCCTTCAAAATCAAATTGAACCTTCAGTTTTGTTTTTATCATTCAGCTTTTCCTAAAAATAAAAGATTATCAAAACCAATCCCGCCATGTGGCGGGTGTGTAACCTGTAACTTGTAAACAATATTGTTTGCTGCTTTGGCTAAATCGATAGTTTAGACTGTATATTGTAGAGTGTAGATGGAAAACAGTAGGTTTAAAATAAATGTGGTAGAATTCTGAATTTTGGAAAAGCTGAAAACTGAAAGCATGTATGTTTACCAACTTTTACGATGTGAAGACTACTAATTGATTTTTAATTTGTATTGCCTTCTCCAACTCAAACAATGCAATGTGCAATGAAATGGTTCAAGCTTTACTAACTTATAGTCTATGTTATTGTGTTTATCCATACTCAAAACTCAAACTTTAAACTAAATATACTACAGCTTCAACGACTTTACTTTTCCTCTTCAGTTTCACTACCACTTTCTCTTTCTTTCTAAATGCATAATATGCTTTTCAAAATACTTGTACTCTTCGTGGTAAAATAAAAGAGGGTGAGGATTTTTCTGTAGCTTTTAAATCCATATTACATGAAGTGGAACTGAAATTCGCTAACATAGAACAAATAACAAATGAAGTGAAATAAAATGAAGGAATAAAGGTATAAAATAGCTTTTCGAATATAGAAATGAATGAATACAATCCTAGAAAATATACATTATACATATTCATATAAGAAACGTATGTACATTGACTAAAAATCCTAGTTATATAATCCATTCTTTTCTGCTTTTCAACATAGTATGAATGCAAGCTGAAAGCTGAATACTGAAGGATGCAATGCAGTGCGAGAGGTGAATAATAAATAATGAAAGCTGTGAATAGTGAATACGGTAATAAAATGTAAATGAATGCAGAAAAAGAAAGATATTTAACATGTTTACTTTCTGTGTACGATGTACGATGTACGTACAACAGTTTGTCACAACTTTCCCAAATGCAGAGAAAGGAAGAAGAAAGGTTGTGCATTACATTATATTACACTGCAGATTTTGGTTTGGTTTTGGTTGGTTTTAGCTGTAAGTCTCTCTGGTTTGGTTTGGTTTAGTTTATTTGTGATGAACTCTCCACTCAATCCCACTCCAGGCTTCTCGACAAATATATTGAAGTTAATTAATCAAAAGGAGGCAATTAGAAGCAGCCCACGAACCAAACTGGACCAGACCAAACCAAGTCAAACTAGAATGAAACTAGAATCAAGCCAAGCCAAGCCAAACCAAACAGAGCTAAGCTAAAGCAGGCGTAGGAAAAAACTATGTTGAAAATGCAGTGGTAGAAAGGGGAAAAACGAGAACCTCTCTCTTCTTTTCTCTCTCTCCGTCTTTCACTACTTTTTACTAATTGGGACTCACATAGATTGGCAAACCACTTGAATACTTGAATCTCAGTCTCGACAATTCCCCTCTACTCAACTCTACACAACTCTAGTCTGTATACTATTATATACACCACTCCACTTAGGCCTCAAATTATGAAAGGAAAGGAAACGTAATTCCGTCAAAGTCAATTTTTCCTCGTTTTCTTTCTTCTCTCTTTTCCACATTTACTCCTGTCTCCTTTTTCTACACACACAAATACACAAATACACTCACTCACTCTTTCATTTAGGAGTAAGTTAAAAAGTGAGTGAGAGAGTGAAGAGACAGAAGTAGGTACTTTTAATTGTAAAGGCGTCCTCTTCTCTTCCTCCTATTTAGACCACCTTCTTACTTTTTTCTACTCTACGATATATCTGTTTCCACTTTGTCTACATTTTACATTCACAACTTCTCCTCCGTCGTTTGTAGTTTGTAGTTCCTAGTTTGCAGTCCTCTTAGCTGTGAGCGATGAGAACTTGAATTCAAACTCCAACTCCAACTAGAGTCGTAGTTAAAACGAGAGCTATTCATCATAGATGTATAATAGACGATATTTATATTAGTATCAGCGTTTGATTTTCTTCCACCCTCCAATTAAATATCTGTGAAAGTCTTCTTCTTCCTCTATTTTCCATTTTCATAGAATAAATAATCAGTAATAATCAGTGGTTTTAACACTAAAGATACTGGAATAAAAAATCCTTTATAGGGAGCTTTATATTCATTTTCTTCATATAGTATTCGTTGACAAGTGGTTTGTCAGTATTTGTCTTTCATGAAGCAACATGTAACATTTCTAACCTTTCAAATTACAAATAGCAAATATCAAATATCAAATCCAACAAGCATTTTTATATTCTTATATAAAAACTGCCATTTTATTTTTAAAAAGATGACTATAGAATACAGATATTGGAAATTTGAATGTAAAGATAAAAGCCCACTTTACCATTGAAAAATTGTAAAACTTTTCCATCTTTTGAAAGTTTACTTACTGAACTTTACATTTAAAAGGTATTTCAAAAAAACATTGGGGTGGCTGTAAATTTGGTGAGGTGGAGGAATTGACGTCTTTAGGGATGGAAATGTTGATTTGATAAGCAGATGCATGTAAAATGTAAAATATATAATCTATTATAATATTCCTATTTGACGACGCACGTCGGAGGCTGTTTCATATTTCATGTTACAGAACGAGCGACACGAATCCAAACCAATCCAGTCCAATCCCATCCAAAAAACCTACTCGTATACAAAATTCAAGGTAGTTAGTGGGATTCAACAGAAAGAAAGAAAGAAAGAGAGGGACCGAGTACAAGGTACAATGTTCCATAAAATACGAACACTTGATGGCAGACGTGATATAACGATAACGATAGAAAGAAAGAGAGAGAAAGAGTAAAAAAAATTTGGGTGTAAGTTGAAGTGAAGGGCCGACGTGCTCAAGTGTCTTGGGCCGAACAAGTCTTTGTCGAATTGACAGCCAAAGGCAAAAGCTCAGCCACTTGAATTCACCATCCACTTGTGACCAAAAGAGGAACTTGTTGGTTCAAGAGCAGAGCAGAGGAGAGCAGAGACGTGGATGTAGTAGTAGACGAACACGGAGAAGAAGAACGTGAAAGAGGTAGAAGCCAAACTAAACCAAACCAAACCTAACCAAACCAAGCCTTTGGCTTTTCTACTTTCTACTTTCTACTCTTTCTAAAATGTGCATGCATGACATTACAATAGGACGGAAATGCATGAAAAGTAAACTTGTTCACTGTACATTGTACAATGTACATTCTACATTCATGCACGTACAAAAGTGCACATCTATAATCTACAATCTAAAATCTATACACATTGACTTTTACAGATATGCAACAAACTCAAAATAATAATAATAACTTATACCCCATCAAATCCCGTGACATAACAGTATCACAGCATCACAGCCACACTCCATAATTTGCAACTTGGGAGCTGAACAAGTGCATCAAGGGCCTTGCTCCTGTTTCTCTTATCTTCTTCGTCTCTCTATCATGTCATGTCTGTGTCTGTCCAAGTCTTCGTCTCTGTCTTTCATCTATTTCTTTTCCTATACAGGAAAGATGTGTAAGATGTAAGACACTTGTGGTCATCACACTGTGAGTCTTGAGTACCTTCATTCTCTCCTATTTTTCTTTCCACGTCTTCATCTTTTTCTGTTACCCGTTCAAGTTTTGGAATTTTCAGTTCTTGAGTTCATTCAAAATTTAAAGTAGACGGGCTATAGGCTACAGTTCACTTTTACTTTTATACATACATAATATGAGCAATGAGCATCATATAAAAAAAATACTACTGACTCCAGATTCCAGTTTCAAATATGACTCACTTTGACGTTCTACTACTGGTTATTATAGAAACCGAAGTAAATAATAAAAATAAAAAGATGAGGAAAAGGAGGAAACCCTTCATACTTCATCCTTCATCTTTCAAACTAAATATATATATATATATATATAATAAATGTATATAATACAGAAAAAGTCATACAATCTGTATAACAGTTTCTGTCTTGTCTCTCTTCCTTGTTTTTTCCTCCTTTTCTGTCCCTCATTCTCCAGACAAAACCCAAAGAGCCAAAGTGAAACTCTTGAAGACTGAGGAGAAAAATAGGAAGAAGAAAATGAAGGGAAATGCCAAGAAAAAACAAAGACAGGTTGTTTCCACTTGTCAAACAGTGACTGTCTAAAACTACACTGACTACAGAGTGTGCTGTTTGGAGAAAGATACTAGTTGCCTCAAAACTCGTAGAGCTGTAGACTGTAGAGTCAAATATCAAATAGATATGCAGTATATCTTTAAGCACTCATAAGTAGTGTAAAACTGTAGTTTGAGTTACAATTCTCAATAATAAATTCTTTAGACTATCTCCATCGGTAGAATATGTGCAATAAAATTATCACCATGTTCGATTGTTGCTCAAAGTGAATCTTATTTTCAATGAGCATCTTTTTATTTTTCTTGGATCATATTTTAAATAAGAATAAACATTGAGAATTGAGAATGTGGATTGCATTTCATTACTAGAATTGGACGTAGAACTATAGAACTAGAACCTGGCGAGAGTTTAGTTAGACGATAAAGAGGGGAAAAAAATAAAAGTTTTACTTTTTGTAACACCACTTAAGTTTAGGTATAACTTTTAAAGGAAAAAGAGGAACAAAGTTTCATTTTCTGCTGACTCTCTTCTCTTCAAAGTGTATACAGTAGTGTATGTATTTCTATTGTTCATTGTTCACGGTACATTGTATGTACAAGGTACAATGTATTCCATATTCAGAGGAAAATTTTGAGGATGAACTAGGTAAATACTAGTGATAGTGTACATTATTCTCTAGTTTTTTTTGTACAAAGTTATAGTTTTTCAAGAGTTCTTTACAGTCACAACTATCTATCTACTTTGTATCACCAAAGAAAAGGAAAGGGTCGGTTCTGGTTTGTTGCATTATAGTTTTAGTTTCCCTTTGTCCGTAGTCCGTAGTCCGTACTCCGTACAGTGTACATTATTATAATAATTTTCATGTTCTTCCTTTCTTTTTCTTGCTGTAGTCGTTGTCTCACTATTGAATATTCTTGCAGTTGAATAATATAGTCAAGAGTCTACATTCTACACTCTACACTCTACACGTAGTTTTACCTCCATTTCTACATCTAGATCTAGATGTGGATCTAGATGTGGATCTGGAGTTGAGTCTACGCAATTTTAAATTTTGATGAGCTTATCTTTTATCCTAAGCGGAATCTCGCACCACAATGACACGACTCTCTTTTTCTCTGAGTACTCTGTTTGCTTCCTTCTCTTTCTTTTCCTCTACTCTATACTCTCTAAACTTCAAAGACATCTAAAACTTGGGATTCTGATGCTGTTGCTGGTCAGAAATGCGTGTAGATTGTACATATATCTTGTAAATAAAGAGAGAAAAGTAGAGAGCGTAGAACGTAAAAACAACTTTACAAAGAACTTTTCAACTTTGATCGAGTTTGGAGAGTCTGTAGAAAGTAGAAGTAGAATACAGAATACAGAATATAGACTTTAGACTTTGGAGTTGTGAGTACATTACACTGACGAAGTGGAGAGAAAAGAGAAAAAAAGTATCATCAGGTAATATCTCCAATCTACAAGTTGACTCCGGCTCCAGACTCGAGACGACGTGAGATTCTGTATTCTATACTAAATTTATATAAGTTCAGCGATATGCACCAAACACCTTTGTATTCCTACTTTTACAAGTAGAAATAGAAACTCACGGCTCAAGACTCAAGGGTCAGCATTCACCATACTTGTAGAGCAAAATATGTATGTATCTACGGATGAATGTCTACCTGTTAGTTGAGCTACTTGTTTCTCTCTCTCTCTTTTCCCCCCTTTTCCTTTTCTTGTTGCTGTTTCTTTCTTTCTTTCTTTCTCTTAATGTGTCTATCTTTTACTTTCTAGTTTCTACAGCTTCGGGCTTCTGGCTTTTATTCTATTCCCACGAGAGTTGAAGAGAGGAATAAAAAACCTAATTAAATAAATTATACATGGAACAGTAATGAACTCACTTCATCCTTACTGTGGATTGTAGATTGTAGATTTTAGACTGCTATACTCGGTTTATTTCATCATGTTTTTTCCGTTTCTTTCCGTATCTTTTCTTCAGAAAAAAAAAACTATCTTTTCCTTTCTTCCATCTATCACTGAATTAAGATTACACAAATTGGAGTCATAATCAAAGGCTACAAAAGAAAAAGGAGACAAAGAGAAACATAAAGTATCATGTATCTCTAGATTCTTGACTCTCGACAAGAACAAGAACAAAAACAACAAAATTCATAGAGAGAAAAGGAAGAGGCATCACAAATTTGGGGTACATTCTACATCTACTTTTTACATCATCGCCAGCGGTCATCATCACAATCACAATAGTTTTCTCTCCTCCTCCTGTTTTCTCCTTCCCCATGGTCAACTATGAACTATCCACAAAAGTCCACAGTAGACAGTAGATAAAGATGGGAAAGTGAAAAGAAAAAGAAAAAGAAAAAGACAAAGACAATGACAATGATAAGGAAAAGGAAAGCGACGATGCTGACTGACTGTTGACTGTATTGAGAATTGAGTATTGACTTGTGAGTCGGAATTTTGTTGACGTCCAATTCCAACTCCAAGTCCGATTGAGGCAGAATGAAATAGAGAGGAGAGAGCAGAGTTAAGTGAATGAGAAAATAAATTTTGGGAGGAAAGTGCGAGCGGCGAGGGGAGCATTTGAGGATGACGAGTTTCCTTTTGATTTAGGATTCGGTGAAGAGGATGATCCATGTACATTGTACATTGTAAATGTAGAGTGTAGAATGTAGAGTGAGAATAGATATGTTCAATGTTCACTCTGTAGAGAATCAAAAGAAGAAGGAAAAGGAGAAAGAGACAGGATGTGGAAATTTGTGAGAAACTAAACTAAACTCAACTCAGCTCATTGCTAACATGTAGGCTGCAGTGTGGAAAAACGTCTTTTTCCTCCTTTTCCTTGGGAATACGGTTGAATGAATAGTCAGTCAAAAAATGTGGAATTGTGACTCTTGTATGGATTGCAGTTTACACACTGTGGCTGGTGGTTTAGTTGGTAGTTGGTATTTGTTAGTTGGTGTTTGAGCTAAAACACCAGTGAGTTCACATTGGACGGATTGAAGCTGGAGTAACTGAGTTTGGGTGGTTGAAGGAAAATGTGTGGATTCCGGTAAATAACTAGTAACGAAGTTAAAGTGTCTGAGGGTGCGAAAGACTTTACTCGTTTTATTGATTGCCAATTGTACCGTAGACCATGGACAATTCCCACGAGGATCTCCTCTAGCCGCAACACACACACACACACATGTAGTTTATATCAATCCTCAATCCTCATACATATTACACATCAAACTGTAGAATGTACAATTTTATTTTCAACAACTATCTGTATTCTGTATGTACGGACAAATACATTATGTACCTACAAGTTACTAGTTACAAGTGCTGCACATTCCTTCTCCTCGTCATTTGTAGATAAAGATGAAGAGAGAGAGAGAGAGATGGAACTGGGAGGAAAAAGGAAATCTAATTTGTCTCAACAAGTCACCGTAACCGTAACCCCAACCCTAACCGAACAGCATTTCACTGAACACTGAACAGTGCTCAGTGTTCAGTGTTCACTGTGAATTTTTTTCAAGTCACAGCCAACTTCAAAGTGGCCAACTGCAAAACTTTAAAATGACCTTTAATTTTTTGACCTCAAATTTATCTATAAAATCGACTAATTTCCCATATAACTTTTGAATAATTATTATTATTAAAAAAGTACACATATTATTTGAGGTCAAAGAGGTCACTAGTAAAGATTTTACTGTCTTTTTTTGCAATTTAAACCGTAAGTTCAAGGTCAGACTTTGACAGCATGGCTTCAAAAGGTTGGTTTTGGTTTTGAGGTTTTGCTGTCAGGTCTGTTAGTATTGGTGTAAGGTGCATGTGAGTGAGGGAATAAGCATTGCGGATGCTATAGGAAGGTTTTGAAGAGTCAACCGTCAACAAATCAGTCGCCCAAAGGTGCAACTTGTCTCACTTATTCTTTTTCTTCATATACATTGTACAATGTACACACTACTACAACTACGACTACGACTCTGGCTGATAAAGATTAAGTTGGTTGTGGTTCCTTCTCCTCCTCCTCCTCACGTTCCCCTTGGCGTTTTCCGCACTTTTACTTGCTTACTTAGATCTCGATAGACTGGAGACGGGAGACTAAAGTAGTGAATGACGGAATGCTCTCAGTTGCAAGCACATAGAATCTGCACTGTGTACAGTATATATTATGTACTATGTAGAATGCACAGTGTACAGTGTACAGTGTACAGAATTCAATGAACATGTTTTGCTCCCAATGAAAATCGGAATTAACATGAACATGAACGTGAATGTGGAAACTTGCCATTTGCCATTGCCACTGCCAATACAGATATTCACTATTCAAAAAAGCCTCGGGTTCATTCACAAAAGTACATGCTTTTTTTCTCCAGTTTTTTTTAAAATTCCTCAAGTCTCAAGTTAAAGTGTAAAGTGTAGATTGTAGATTCAGTTTCATTTTCATGGAATTACTTGCACCCGTTTTCTTGTATAAACCTCAAACTGCAGATGTTGATTATTTTCTATCATATCACTCCCTATCGGCGATGCATCAGCCAACAAGCAACAAAACCTAGAGCAGTAGCAATACTCTGTCGAATTTTCTCCTCATATGTAGAAAATCAAGTGAAAATGTCAATATCTTGTCAACTACAAGAATTTTAAATTTTTACACTGTGGCACAGAAAATATTATCATATGACGTCATTGAACCTCAACCTTGCGGGAATTTCCTCTATATAAAATACTGTTTGCATTTTCCGTTTTCTGATTTTTTTTTGTTTACCATCTTTTCTCCGGGTTTTTTGAAATTTTAAAGGTAAAGACAAACAAAGGTGAGACGGTGAGACAGTAAGTATACAAGTTTTGCAGTGTACAAAATATGAAATCAAAATTGACAAGTTTTATGCACGTTGTTACCTTTTTTTATATTATGTGCATTTGCTGGTTTCTGGTTAGAGGGAAAGTATACTTAGTATCAAAGAAAAGCAACATGGTATTTCACTAGATTTGTACATTTGTTCCCGCCACTTGATGAAAAATCGTAGTGGAGAAAGTACAGAAAATATAGAAAAATGTATCAATACTCAAAGTGCATGAAAGTACAGAGTACAGAGTACATGAGTAGATGTTTGGATCGAAAAGAAGAGAGAGAAAGTTAGGTCTTCCAACTCCAACTCTGCCATACATCATGAGCTACTTTTAGTTTATGTCAAAATCAGAATGTTGCCAACAAATCATATTCCTCTACAAATAATCTACAAATGGTCTAATTTTTTCTCCAAGACGGAGCCATATCACTCAAATCTATTTTCTGATTCAGACTGACTCGATACAAGAACCAAGAGCCATTTGTAACAATGAAAATGAGGACGATCAATTGACATGAGGGTAACTCTCTCTCTTCTTCTTCTTCTTCTTCTTCTTTTACTTCTTCTTCTAGTTGGTCTCTTTCTTCTTGTTCATTCTATCAAACAGTTTCTAGTTTTCCCTCCTCCTACAACCTACCTACCCAAATACCAAATACACCTATACAAACCCAACTTTATTCTTCTTTTAAAAAATAGTAGATGATACACATACATTTTCTATGTGTATACAAATTGCATATCTTTCGTTTTTTTCTCCCTTTCTTTCTCTCTTTCTCTCTCTCTCTCCGTCTGTCTGTCTGTCGGTCTGTCTCGCTGTATTTCATTTAATAGATTGCTCGGATGTTCCAATTGGAATTCTCCACGTGGGATTCTTATTAGCACAACTGTAATTTTTCATTCTTTTCTTCACGTTCTCCCAATCCCAACTACCAAAAACCAAATACCTCATACATTCATACATCCAGCGCACTACTTAATACTTACTACATATGTACAATAATGCATGGAGCAAAATACCTACAGCAAATCAGAGAGATTACATGGAAAAATGTTCAAAAAAAACTAATACACTCATCAATTCATTCAGTCAGAGTTGGAAGATTTTCTGTATTCGATTCCGACTTATCCTCAAACAAATTCAAGTCAGTATTGATGCACAGACTGTACAGTGTACAGTGTACAAAAGCTCTCGCTGAAATGAAAGGGGTGCAGGTATCTAGAAACTAGAAACTACAAAATTCAACACATGTACAATCCAGAAATTTTACATTTACGTAAAATGCTATTTTAGGTGATTTGTACAGCACACAGTATACGAAATTTTATATGTAATACTTTGTTCTCTGCTTGTACTTCTTATCTAACAAATTGAGAATTTTTTTGAACAAGATGTAAAAGTAAAAAAAGTAAATGTGTTTTTGAAAATAGACATGATGGTCGGATTTACTTAGTTCAAATGACTCTGGATTCTAGACTCTAGACTCTAGACTCAAGACAAAGGGAAACAAGTTTAGAAAAAGGAAAACATTTGAATGAAATGGTGAGAAGTGAGAGTGAGAGTGAGAGTGAGAAGTTGAGTCTTTATAAAGGGAGGAAAAAATGGCAGTATCAGTGAAAACATCAGAGCACATGATATGGTAGGCAGTCGGCAGTGGTGATGTGCTAATACAACATTACATAACATGATATTATATATTATATACACTGTACACTTTAAAACTGTGTGTGTTTGATAGCGGTTGTACACTATACACAGATGAAATGGAAAAGGGAGAAGAAAAAAAAAGTAAGAAAGAAAGGGAGTGTGTGTGTATTTTTCTATGGAGTGGTATGAAGCCATAAAGGAGAAGAGGAAGAGAAGGGAGGAAAAGTAGAAAAGTGTATATAGCTGACGTCGGCAGCACATCAGCTCTTATCTGTTGGTTTGAGCTTGAGTGCTCATGGAGTGAGAAGTGAAGGATATCGCCGTTCTCATTTCATTTCATTTCATTCCGTTTCAGTCCTAAGTTCCTACGTTCCTATGTGCATTGTACATTGTGCATTGTACATACAGAGGAAAAAGGGGGAGAAAGAAGGAAAGA
Source organism: Sminthurinus signatus (assembly GCA_019776565.1). Taxonomy (NCBI): domain Eukaryota; kingdom Metazoa; phylum Arthropoda; class Collembola; order Symphypleona; family Katiannidae; genus Sminthurinus; species Sminthurinus signatus. Next base: position 22,692 of record JABASP010000295.1, read on the forward strand.
AAAAAACTGAGGAGCTACCAGCATCAGTTTCAACATCAGCATCACTTTTTTTCACTCTCCTTCTCCGTCTCTTCCATATGCAATTATCTAGAAAAACTATACATATTACTTAGCACTTAATATCTCTCCCCAGACCCCAAGAATCCACAATCTAAAATCTACAACATACTTGCAGAATGTACATTGTACATTGTAGACTACATGGCACATACACATACAGTTACAGATATAAACTGCATCCTCACTCTCTCATAAATTCCCTATTTTCTTCCTCTTGAATGTGTCTTCTTCCTCTTGATTCTTGATCCTCTTCATACACAAAAAATATGTACACATTTTCTCATAAATATAGAAAATAGAAACTTGAGGAGCTCTCTGTTCTCTGTTAGATAAATAGGTAATCAATGGGAAATATTAAGTTGACTAGAATAAGGAATGCAGAATCTAGAATCTAGTACAGCCATTCAACAACCACTAATTTTGACCGTGGAAAAATAAAATGAAATAGTATATGCAGGTACATTATGTTTGTGCTTTTACTGTTGCTTTTTTTACACTCTGGACTCTGCGCCAAGTTCCTACTTTTGACTTTTGCTTGCTCCTTAACATTTATTACATCTCACATCTCACATCGTGTATCGTGTTATCCAATTTTTGTCAGAATTCATCCAACGTTTCTCACCTGCACCATATTCCTATTAATCTTAGATCTTAGTAAAAGGTAATAGGATTCCCCATCCACATTATATTTTATGTACAGGCCTTTTTCTACTAGACACTAAATACAAATTACACACATAACGTCAGTTCCTATTACTGTCTTTTGACTAGCAAAGAGCCCAAGTGAAGGAGACGAGTGACAAATTATGAAAATTGAAACAAAAGCTGTATCCCCATCATCAAGTATCTAAAGCTCTCCCCAGAGTCTTGTCTTTTGTCTGTTGCACTAAACTGTGACTTGTGAGTGCTGAGTCCAATGGGAGAGTTGATGTTGATGTTGAGCTTTATTGATTCGTAATCATCATCATCATATAATAATAATAATAATGATAATGATGATAATAATAATAAAGGTGAAACAGTCGAGCCGAGACGAGACGGGAAATGGAGGATTACAATTACAAATACAATAATTCAAATGAATGAATAAATGGATGAGAGAAGCATTTCCAGTTCACCATCAACCATCAACCGTCAACCGTCAACTGGTATTTACAGCATTTAAATGGTTTCCCATTTCCTGTACCATGTATACATAGACACATAGACATAGATACAAAATATAAAATACAAAAGATAAAAGGTATATTACATGTAGCAGGTATTCAAATGAAAGTACTATAGATAAAATATACTTGATTTTTTTTTCAGACTGACGATTTATGGGTATTAAATAGAGACAAAAAGTCGCCGTTTTCAATTGTCCACTATCCCTTGCTTTGTCCCTGTCATTACTAACTACATACAACATATCAATGATTACCTTTTATCTATATGCTATACCTACTAACTACTAACTACGCTCACGCATTCCCCAGAACACAAAAAATTATTCTGTGTAGCATATCCTTTTGCTATTTTTTAAGTACTAAATAGTCACAAGTTTAGGCAGTGGTCGTCAGCCAGCCGGTGGTTTATTTAACTGCAGCTTTCTCAATCCACTTCAGCCCCATGAACATCCTTAGTGTAATATAATCAATAAATCGAACGGAAACCCAAGTTTGTAAAATATCAAAATATCAAAATTATAGCTTGTAGCTTCAGACATCAGGGTTTGAAATTGTTGCAAAGTTGAATTCTGGTTAAATCTATCATGTACCATGTACTTTTAATATAAGATCCACTATATACTAGAATCCAGAATCCGCTCCTACTCTCAAGATTCGGGGCAACCTGTACGAATTATCTACCAAAAACAGTATTAATTCCGTTCGGGATATTGACACACCAAATACATACAATTTACTAGATACTAGATAACAGGAAAAGCGCAACGTTTGCACTTTGTATCAAACAGGCTGGAGATAAAGAAAGGAACAGAGCGGAGAGAACTTAAAGCTTTTCAGGTGCTTTTCAAAATTTGAGCCTCAAGAAAAATTTCTTGATGATATTTTCCCTCATAAACATGGAATGAAACGGAATGGATTTCAGATAGTAGCAGTAGCAGTAGTATTTTAAGCACCCTCTTCGTGTTCATGTTATTCTGGGTTTCTTTTCCCTCATCTATTCATTCTTTCCTGCTTTCATTGACTGAGGCTGAGGCTGATGCTGATGCACGGGTGGATGTGAGGAAGGATCTATCGATCTCATATCTATCTATAATAGGGATATCTGATGAGAAATGTGTGTTGGCTGGTTGCTTGATGGATTAAGTCAACCATAACAGAGGATGCAGGAGTCCTTAATGTAGCTTTTGTGCAAAGTTATTGAGTCGTCCCATCATGATAATGCATCTTCTACATAGTTGATGCTTCCATCTTCCATGTACAATGTACAATGTCCATGTACTAGTAGTTGATACAACTTCAACTACAACTACAACTACGAGATACTAGATACGTCCATTTCTTTTCCTTTTTCTTCTCTCTCCTTTCTTTACATTTTCATGAACATGACTATCAACTATCAACTATCAACAGAAACCAAATCAACAGCATCACTCACTCACTCTTTCACTCTTTCACTCTGATATTTATTCAGTGTACAATGAAGAATGTAGAATGAAGAATGAAGAATGAGGAGAGAAACATGTTAAGAACTCTGCTACTTTAGCTCTACATAAATCTACACACTACACAAGAAGATGATACCGTAAATTAATATTTTAAATAGTAGCTTCTTATACTTTTTACTTTATTTATAAGGATACTTAGATTACATGTGTTTTAATGGGCGTCTACGGTATGGTTTGTAAAACATGCACAATATACATCTACATCCAAAGAAAAGGAGTACGAGTATGAATATAAATATGGCTAGACCTATCAATCAGCTATCTAGATCCGATATGAAAATGATATGATGAATGACAGCTTCAATCTTGTCACAGTCTCCTGTACTCCTTCTCTTCCTCTCTAGTTTCAAATCTCCATCTCAATCATCTGCATACGAATGTATATTTTAGTCCTCATTTCTCCCTCTCATATCTCTACTTTTACTTTCTACTTTCTACTTTTAGCTAATAAAGTCTTCTTTGTCTGCCTCGTCTCACACGTGTAAACTTGTTGATGTACAGACAGTAGACTGTACGTTTTCTTCCTTTCAAATGATTCATATTTCAGAATCCATTATCATTTTCAATATTTTCATTTCAATAATGAGGAATGAGGAAACTGTAAATGTACTCTGCTTATTACTTATTACTCATGTAGGATTTGTATTGCCTAAGAATAATAGAAAAAATGTCCCGTGGATGATACTGGTTGATTTTGCGTGAGATTGGAGTAGAGTGAAGAAACATGGAGTTTTTCTGTTGCGCCTTTTGTTTCTACTTTGTAGATAGATGGTATAAACAATGTTGAAAAGAAAAGGATGCAAAGACAACAAAACAGCGTACGTGACAACGTGACGAAACAGAGGAGCAACGAGCAGACGGTAGACGCCAATATTTATTTATATTGTAATTATGAAGCATGGAGTATATAGAAGATTAATAAAGGAAAAAACGTAAACGTTTTTGGTTATTGCTAATAATAATAATAGTAATGATGATGACGTTGGTAATTACAAATCGACAATTATTATAATACAATAAAACGGATGAAAAACATTAGTGTTGCTTTTCCTTTTCCTCGTGGCTGAAATTTCTTTATCGGACAACGACTAACTTGACTAGGATTTGTATTTGGATTTGGATTTTATTCCAAGAATAAATAAATAGGCTGATGCATTTATTCATAGCATTTATAGAAGTAAAGGGAGAAAGAGACAGAGACCGGAATAAAAAAATAGTCGGTTTTGAAATTGGAGTCGCACGGTCCGAGATAAATGATAAGAGTAATCAGTCTGTCTTGTTCTGTCTGCAGTTTATTTTGGATAAAATTCTAATAAGTTTCAAAGGGCCAGATAGTGAATTGTGAATAGTCAGTATTTCTTTGTCCAATATTTCAGAATTCCAGAATTTATCATCCACTTACTCCGTTTACCTCATTCACCGTTGACGGCTCGTCGTGTGTGTCTTTTTGTCTTTTGTCTTTGTTCTCGGACAGAAAAAATTATTCCTTTCCCTTTCCAACTTAAATGATGGTGATTCTCGGATTTTTATCATGAATTTATTTCATGGAAAAGTTTTAGGTTAATTATACCGTGAAATTATTCCACTCCAGAATAATAAATAAAGTCGAGCAAAAAAATTGAATGATCGTCATGACTATTGACTATTGACTAATGATAGTGAACTAACGGAAAGCTAATGGCAGAAAATACTGATATATATATATAATGCATATATACTGTATACATAAACGACTATATTTCTCGCGGTTAAATACTCTGTTGCTTTTTCCTCGTTTCCACAAGTATTTATAATATGTATATGTGTAAACCAACAGACAGATTATGAAAGTAGGAGACATATGAACGAAAAATCCATAAAACACGTGGAAACTCGCAAAAAAATGGATGTAGAGAAGAAAGTGTATCACAGGGTATTTTTAAAAATATATTATGGAAACAAAATGGCAAGTCTTTACTCTTTACTCTTTACATTTCAACGGGTGCAAAAATTTAGGTTGTGGAAAGATTCAAGATTTGAGCCTTGAGACGCGGGACTGGAAAAAAAGGATACGTAGTTAGACCATATCATTAGATAGCGTACTATTTTGTACCATTGTGACATTACGTCGTCCAATTTCCGTCACATCCGAGTCAGACACAAGACAACATTTGCAGTTTGTAGTGCTTTTTTTGGTGCGGTTTTCGTTTTACCTTCCAACTTCCAAATGTGTTTTCAGTCTTCATCGTGTACTCCTGTACAGAGTTTTTATCTCTAGGTTTTATATTGGCCTATATGTATGTAGTATGTACATACAGGAAAATACTTGCACAAGTACACTTGTATAGAACGGGTGAAATAATAATAATAACAATGATGATGCTATTTTTCTGTATGTATCTATACCACATATAAAAACATAGAAGCTTGTATGTACGCGTCAACTTGTTCATGGAAATCAAAGGGAAATGAAGAAACTGGTTCTTTTTTTCATAACATACCCTGCCATGCCATCCCATATCACCCCATGTCTCCAGTACATGTACAATGTACATGGAGTATAGTGCACAAGTAGTAACTGACTGCGCGAATTAATCTTGAGACGACTTTCATAGAAAACCCCAGATGATAAGAGTAAACTTTTTTCTTAAATGCTATCTCACTTTTCATTCCTTTTTCTTCTTTTTCCCTTTCTGGTTCTGGTTTTGGTTCTGGTTCTCTGTAGTTCCTCTTGTTGTTCAGATATTTTATATAAATATGTATACGAGTATGAATGTGTGTCGAGTGTCGAGACTCTATAGTTGAGACATTCAGTTTCCTTGGTTGTATTTTTCTGCCTCTGTTTTCCTTCCTCTCATTTCTGTACTGTACTGAGTGCTGAGTGCTGAGGTTCTGACGTTTATATCATTTGTGCATGCTTCTCTCTTCCCTTTTGCTCTTCTTGTCGCTTACTTCTTTTTACTTTCTTGATGCTGTCGTTATAACTAATGTACATGCACATAGATTTATTTATGTATCTCTCCTTTGCTATGCATTCATCCCCTCTTGACTATTCACGAGTACGAGCACAAGTACGAGTACGAATAGAAATAGGAATAGGAATACGAATGTGAAAATAGGCATATGTGAATGTTTTCCCAAAAAGAGGAAAGATTACAAACCTCGGCCGTCTCACTACTCTTTACTCATGCTGTTGTTGCTACTTTTTACTCTATATTCCTCTTGTTGTAATAATAATATTATACATGTATGCAGACAGAGCCTTGAGTATTTGTGTTGGATACTATGTACTATGTACTGTAGACAGTAGACAGTATAGATACTTATGAACAATTTCTAGGCACTGTGCACTGTACACTGTTCATACACATATAGATAGAGACAACTTTCAACTCTCAACTCCCGTAATGTGACTCCTCTTTCTGTGGCTGTCTTTTTCCCCTGTTCTTTTTCCTACTGCTAGATATACTTTGACTGACTGACTTTGGCTTTGACTTTCCTCTTTCTCTTTGGCGGCGGCGGAAAGAAGAAAACAAGTAACGTCTCGGACGATAGAAGTTGGCTGAACAAGAAGAAAAAGAAGAAAAGGAAGAAGGAGAAGGAGGAAGAATTGTAGTTTTGTTATTGTCGGAGCTTTTGGTGAAGTAATCCAGACAAAGGAGATTCATCCTTCATGCAGCGCCAGTGAAAAAGCCGAGAAGACGAAAAGTGGAGGAAAAGGAGAAGAAAAGGAAGATGTAGAAAAAGAAGAGATTGGCCTCGGAAAACTTGGCCGATTGAAACTGACATGCTCGATATTAAAAGCCTCAGATTAATTCATACTCTTGTGAGCTTGAAAAATGAAGAGCATTACGGGCATAAAAGTCTCTCCCATTAAACCGGCTACTCTCATTTCTTATGCTGCCATCATGAAATCATGAAATGCTCACGCATTTTCCTATCCTACTTTAAGCTTTCTCCCACTTTCTTTTCTCTTCCTCTTCCTCTTGTGCTCTGTATTCTGTATGCTTCATTCATTCATTCATCCATTCATACTGATAGACAGAAAAATACTCTTAATATTTACCTATCAATTATTCCTAGACATAAATATTACTCTACGTTCTACTTCAATGTATGTACATTGTACAATGTGCAATGTACAATTTATGTGTTCTACTCATTACTCATTACTCTGAGTTGAAGAATGAGCCTATATGTACGTTTTTTACATGCGGACATGTCCTCATCTTTATTGGTATTCATCATCATTATCTATATTATTAGTTATTAGTATTGCCTAAGCCTTGAATCAACACAGTATTTGAAATATTTTTTGGCTGTTTTTTATTCCTAATTATGTAAACTTACTCTCTATTTTCAGATGAAAATCGTCTGTGTAAAGTATAAATTATAACTGTTTTCAAACAAAAGTGTGTGACACATGAAAAGATTCCACGTTTATTTACATGCTTTGAGTTTTTGGGTTTTATTTATTCAATAAGAAGTAAGAAGGATTTGAGACAAAAACATGTGTTTCGTGTAATATGAAACAATAACAAACTGGAATTAAATGGAGAATTGAATTTCGGTGAAAGTGAAAGTGATATGATGGCTTTCAGTCAGGTTGTCATCTCATAATTAAATTATCAAAGATCAAGATATTACACGTTTCCTACATATATACATGTATTTATGTTAAAACCATTCCTCCTGAAGAGGTTTGAAGATAAAAGGTAAACCAAAGCCAAAACCAAAGCCAAAACCGGAACCGGAACAGATCCCAGCCATTGTACATGTACGATATTAGATATTAAATATTAAATGTGAACATGAACGTGGTTACGAGAAGGTGGAGGAAAAGGGAAATGAAATGATTGTATGAAAAAATGGAATAGGTTTCGCTTTCGGCTCATCCATCCACCATCCACCATCCATCCATCTCCATCGTGCTAACTTAATTACTTATGATGATTTGCCTGCTCCCATTACACCATTGGTATTGCCATCGCCGTTGAAAAGGGCATGGTTTTATTCATTTAATCTTGGATTTTGAATCCCCCTTCTTCTTTCAATGAGCATATACTGTTTTTGGGTATAATGTATCATGTATAACTACTATAACTCAGTCACCGCTCACTCATTCTTCTCTCTTCTCTCTTTCTCTTTCTCTTTCACCTAATCAACTTAAGTCAAGCTTTTCCTCTCTTCCTTTCTCGTAGTCTCCATTGTTTGTAAAACACATCCTTCAACCATACCATACCATACAATGTTCTATACTATGCTGTGCTGTGTCATGCCAATCAACCACCAATTGACGACAACCGACAACCGTCATTTGTCCCTCTTCAACATTATCCCATTGTTGCACACCTATCTAAACAATTTTCTATTCTCTATTCCACATTTCTCTTCATTTCGTCTCCTCTCCAAACAACAACAAACAAGAGAAAACAACAACGAGAGAAAATTGAAATTGAATTCTTCTGTTTGTAGTTTGTAGTTTATGGTTTGTAGCTCCTTCATTTCTACGCAGTGCTCTTGTGGATTTGTAGGAGTTTGCAGATATTTTCAATTTGTATGTTGTATTTTGTATTTTCATTGTGGTGGGTAAAACAAGCGGGACGGGTGAGATTCTGCATTCTACATAAATAAATACAATATGATAATATAAATGAATCCACATACGAGATTATCATTTTCACTTCCTTTCAACTCTCGACTCTTAATGCTGTACAATGTACACTGTACACTGAGCACTCGGCATTGTACATTGTGAGTATTTTGGATTCTAAATTCTGGGTTTGAGTTGTCATCCTTTTCGTGTTCCTGTTCGTCCTTTTCGAAAGGAAACAAAAACAAGAAATGGATTTGATAAGGATGAAGGAAGGAAAAGACGGGAAGATAGAGAAAAGGATGCATATCTACATTCTACATGTCTCCATGTTTACTACTACTCCATGCTTAGGAAAGGAATGCACCGAGGAATTTTCAGTATGGTTTCCTTGTATTTTCGCACATTTGTTTATCAGAAAGAACGAGAAAGCAAGAGAGAAAGAGAGAGAGAGAAGGATGGCCATGTCGTGCTTGTAGCTGAGCTCGCTTGATGCTCGTGTAGATATGTTGGAGTAGTATGTTTGTATGTTTGTGTGTGTGTGTGTGTGTGTATGTGGGGAATGGGGAATTTCGGGGAGTTTGGGAGATGGGGTTTGACAGGAAGTCGCGGAATGAAATTAAATGGATGACTCAAGTGACTGGGATTTATGAGGAAACTCCTGCGGATGTGAATAAATCAGACCGAGAGAATCGGAATCCCCGTCAATTCAGAATTTGTATTCAGGATTCAGTCCTCCACTGTTTTGCACCACGAATCTATTCCAATGGCAATGGCGATGGCGATGATGACGTCTAGAATCTACTCCGACTTGTTTTCTCTCCTCTCCCATTCATTTAAAACATGTATGAATCCATCCACCCCTGCATTACCGCATACATTCATAATACCGAATACCGACTACATGTGAGGTTGAATAAATTTATTAATTTGATACAAGATTTTCATTGTACTGTCTTGTATTGGAGGATCCAACTGTGTCACAATGTTCCATTTAAATCTTTCATCAATGTTTCATCTACTTATTATTGTATCTTGTATCTTGTGTCTAGTGTCTAGTGTCTAGTATCTAGTATCTACATCTACCTTTTCAAGAGGCGCATCATTCTTCTTCTGCTCTATTATACTCTACTGCATTATTACAAATCTTGTGGGTGACATGTGATATCTGTGCACTATTTTATATCTTGTATGTACTATGTACTGTCCCGAGTACTGGGCTGTTTGCCGATTCATTTCATTTCAATTGTTTTTATCTTGGCTTCCTTTGGCTTGGTAAAATTGACACATTGTACAGTATACGCTGCAGTTGAACAGATCCAATTATTTAATTTTCATCTTATTTTAATGCTGTGCTCTCTTCATTCTTCATTTGAGCTACGTTCTACATTCTACACTCTACACTCTGCATTGGACATGCATAATGTTAATTTAATTAATCAAATTATAAGCTCTACAGTATTCAGTATTCAGTCATCCCCTGCACTCGGAAACATAAATAGATATCCATATTCCTCAATACTGCACACTGCACACCATCCGTTTCAAGTTTCAATCATTTAATACTTACAACTTACATCTTACATACATGAATGTGACACAGATATACAAATAACAAATAATGCATGTGCGTTCTGGAATACACAAAAGATAACATGGACGTCAAAATGAAAATGAAATGATAAGAGAGACGGGGTGCAACTAAAAACGTATTATTATTAAAATGTGGTAACCATACTCGTCCTCTTGCTTCTCATCAACAAATAATAAATACATGTGTGGTTGTCCTCATGTCCTCATTGTGGTCTTATTTAATTCATAAAGATTAAAATTAAAGTAAGATTCAGAAATTAATTCAAGTAATGTAAAATGAAATGAATTTGTTTCTTTGGACAACAGCAGGAGCTCTACTGTCTAATGTTTAGTGTCTAGTGTCTACTGCTTATTCCATCCGTGCCTGGAACAGATTGTCTGTTGTCTGTCGTCTGTTTTCTGTGGGCTGTACAAATTTCCTATGAATTTAGATGATGGAACATTGAACATGGAAAATTCACACATGTGAACCAAAATTCATTTGTAGATAAAGAAAATGCAGATAAATATCACAACTTTGAATATGAATATGAATATGAAGCTGGCTAAAACAAGACAAATGGTCACACACGATTATTACTACTATATTTTAATACAAGTAGATTGTAGATTCTACATAAATTGATGACAAAAGGCAAACAACAAAAGCTGACTTATGAAATATGATGGATGTAGACTGCAGACGTGTTTTGATTTGGATTTAGATCAAATTAAATTTGAAAACATAAATATTACCAGAAATACAAAATTTCTCTGTTTACCCCTGAAGTTTTCTCCATTAAGCTAAACTAAGCTTTTTAAAAGAGTTGGAAATTCATATGATATTTTTAGTTTTGTAGCTTGTGAATAAAAAACAAGTTGATATAAGTTGAATAACAAGTGAGTATAGAAATATGTAAAAGTATTACATTTGTACAGGGGGAAATATGAAATTCACAAGTGAGTACAAAGTACATTCAAAGATATATGAATATGTTTTTCGTATGTTGGTTGTTGGCATGAAAAGTTGTAGAGGCAATTCAATACCTTTGGGTATTTTTCCAATAATAAAAAAGAAATTGAGAAGAAAGTTGTTCATGTTGTTGCTTCTGTTGTTTGCTGTTGCATTTTTTCTTTTGCCTTTTGAACTCTGGAAGGCGAGAAGGAAAGTATGAGAAATGAGAACAAGGCAGAGAGAAAGAAAGAGAAATAGACAGACAGACGGGAGTTGCAAACAAGAGTGTGATATGTACAAGGGGTAAAGGCAAAGTATGAAAAGTAAGAAAGTGAAAGCGTAAATGGAGGACACAAAGAGATGGCAGGCAAATGTGATGGTGATGCGGCCAAGGGACGAATTCACAAACACAAAGTATATCATACAGACGAAGAAGAAGAAGCAGAAGAAAGAGAGAAAACGTACACAAGTACATACATACATTATATGTACACATGTGTGTGTACTGTGGAACCAACAACCAATAAGAGTAAATGTGAGAATGTACAACAAGTCTTGGCTTTCTTTCCGCCTTTCCCTTCCTTTTTTTGGTCGTCTTTATCTCCTCCTTCATTTTACACACAAGCAACAGCAACAGCAGTAGCATCAGAAACAACAACAACAAGTGTTGAAAGCCCACACACTGAATACTGAATACAGAATACACATGCATAGTAAAAAATAAGGGAATGGACTTTATACAAAACATGTAGAAATAGAATAGACAGAATAAAGTCATATATCTAGATTGTAGATGCTAGATGAGAAAAAAGTGGAGCGTTATTCACTCGTCATAAAACTGCCTTCGTGCCATATCACCTAATTTCACAGAAAGGAGAAGGAAGCAAGGAGAAGCGGGGAAAAGAGGAGGAGAGGAAGTAAGAAAGCAGAAAGGACGTGTGAATGCTCTTTTCTCTTTTTTTTCTCCCTCACTGTTGCTCCCTGTACTGAACTGTACTGTACTGTAGTGTACTGTAGTGTAGTGTAGTGTAGTGGGCTGCTCTCTTTTCAGATCCAGATATTGTCTGCTTGTTTACTGTTTACTGTGTACTCAACTGTTTTCTGCACTTTACCCCATATGCACGGATGTCTACAGAAACTATATGTACTATATACTATAAACAGTATTTGTAAACATGTGTAGTATAGGGTATGAGATATGAGGTGTTTCGTATTACAGTATGTACAATGTACATTGTACATTGAACATGGTGATATTTGTTTTTCGCAGCGTGGGTGTCCCATGTCCATCCACCGTCGACGTTCATCCAATTTTCTCCAGACATTTTTATTTGCCAACCTCTTGAACAATTCTCAACAAGCTGCCGCCGCCTTCCATTATTTGACTTGACTTGACTCAACTCAACTAGACTCAACTCGTCCCGACTCAACTAGACTAGACTCATCTCAACTTGACTTTGGCATGGCTCTTTCTCCCTCCTTTTCTCACATGTGGTTATAAAGAGAAGCCTTCAAGAAACTTTCATTTTCGTCTCATCTTACAATTTGCGATTAGCCTCCATATTCAAGGTTCCACACCACACACATTACACAAGCACCATGTGAAATATCTATGTACAACGCACAATGTACAATGTACACATTTCATGCCTTGTAAAAATGTAGAAATGAAAATTCTTATTCAAAGTAAGTCTACATTACACAGCATTTTTACACACGAAATAAATATTTCTTTCACCTCAGCCCCTACACAAAATATTTTTAATCCACAGGAATATTTAAATATCTTTTTTTACAAAGAAATGCGTAAATGCGTGAATGCGTAAGAGTGTTGACAGTTGACAGTAAATTAATAAAGTGAGAGAAAAGACAACAAGTATTTTTACTTGACACAATTTTTGTGAAGCAACTTATCTCTACAATCAACAATCAACAATCTACGCATCTATGTTTCTGTTTGTGTTGGATCTATAACATATTATGTATTGGAGATAAGAGGGTATAAATGACATTAATGTACGTCGTTTTCAGACGAAGCGGAAAGCCTTTGTATATACAATATACCTAGTACATAGTATTGAGTACTGGGAAAGGAAGGTGTGCGCTGTGCGTACATGGTGAATGGAAAGTGGTAAGTGGAGATTGAAAGGCACATATAATATGGTTAATGTGCCGTCAGAAACAACAGTGTAAAAAAAGATGATGATAACGATGGTGATGATGGGGTGAGAAGGAGAAGAAAAATGGAAAGTGAAATAGTATAAAGTATAAAGTCAAGTAAAAAAGAAAGAAAAGAAAGAGATAGAGAGAGAGATAAAAGGAAAACGAAGGAATTTTTCCAGGAATCGGAATCGGAATCGGAATTGTGAAGTGTGTTAAGTGTCATTGATATAAAATGCCATTCAACAGTCAGACGAAAAAGAAAAGAGGGAAGTGGGAAGACAAAAACAAAGACAAAGACAAGGGAAGTATTAGAAGAGGGAAAAGGCATCTCTCTCACTGTATATTGTATATATTGTACATGTTCTTATGTATTAAATGTATTTCATACCAGAAATATCTATAAACCTATCTATAAAGTGCTATATCTTTTGGATTACACAGAGTGCATACTGAGTATTGTACAGTGTACAGTGTACATTTTAGAGGAGCTGAAGAGAGATTCCCAGTGTGGATGTGGATGTGGGTGGAATATATAGAATGCTGAGATGTTGAGAAGTTGAGAGTGTAATCAGATATAGAGATAGAAGAATCTGCAGATGTGTTTGACAATGCAATGGAGGCTGGATTTAATGTAGTTTATAGTTTATAGTAGAGCACTCCGTCCCATCTCCCATCATCATCATCTTGACATGGGATTGGCTTGGCTTGGCTTGACTTGGAGGGAGATTTCCTTTACTCTGAGTATGTATTTGTATGTGCGGTAGAATTTATCAATATCAATATCGATAACTGGTTTCTTCACATATTCCATATTCCAAACACTGGTTTTCAACACACTCGCTCAACCCACACCGTTTAAATAGCTAATATTAAAACAATTTCATATTTCCCTTACACACTGTTTAAATGTCATTGAAATAAAAATTATAAAACCGTTTTATGCTCGTAAAAGTTCTGAGTTTTGTACAGTGAATAATTTGCAACATAACTACAGAATCTATAGAAAATCGTAGATGAATAGATAGATGGGCAGAACAGAACAGACTTTTCTCAGGTCATCTTGCCACTTTTCCTCCTTTTTGCCTTTATTGTATCCACTTATCTTTTTTTCTTACGTTCCATATACGATATAATATATAATATACAGTACACCGTGTATCATTTACAAATGGAAGACTTTGTTCTTGAGGTGAATTTATCTAGAATTTTCCCTACAACTTCTTTTCTGTTCTCAAGATTATGGGTTCTGGAGTCTCTGGAGTCTCTGGACTTTAAGCTATAAAGGACTAGAGGCTAAAGAGTACCGAGTATAGAGTATCAGAAGAGGGGGAAAGCGATAAGAACAGTTGACTGAGTTTTCTCCAATTCATTGACCAAGAAGTACTTAAATGACTCAATGTATACTTTCCCTTTCTGTCCTCTGTCTCCACAGCTCTCAAGTCTCAAGTCTCAAGTCCAGTATATTCCAGTCCAGCGTCTCAACCTTCTACGGTTAATACTTGACTCTTCGTAGTCCTCTCTCTTTGTCTCAAGTCCAAGCTTTAGCGTCTGGACTCGGGACTCTGGACACCTTTACAGTGTTGATACATATACACTGGTACGATCGCTATACCAGAAATAAAAGTACAATTTTAGATACTATTGATTTGAATCTCAAGCGGTTTTTACTGTCTTCTGAATTGGACAAAATGTACATTATTGTACATTGTACATTGTATGTTGTACGTATAACGCCAATCCTAATCTAAATCTGGAAAAGAGTGAGAAGAACCGTAATATTAGTAATACTTGTATAGATACAAGGAAATAGATAGAATTGTTGTGCTATTAGTATTAGTAGTATTATTATAGTCGTTGCTTTAAAGTACATCCTTACATATCGACTATCGACTCATATATATGTACAATGTACAATGTACAAGATTCGGGAAAAGTAGGCTAAAGCCCCGAAAGACGAGAGAAGGAGAGAGGAAGGTTATCCATGTCAGCAAGCAAAGAGCCTTAGCCTTGATACTCATACTGATATTGATACTGATATACTGCATGTAAAGAGTATAGAGAATAGAGAATAGAGAAAAATAGAGTAAAGACAAAAACGAAGCAAGTTGCCAGAGAATGGAAATATTCTGGCCATCAGTTTCTAAATCCTCGAGACAATGACTATCTCTATTTTTCTTTCCCTTCTTTTTCTTCTCTGGCAACCAACGGGAGAAATTGAGATAGAGTTTGAATGAGAGTCGACTTCCACTGCCACTTCTACCACTGCTTCTTCTGATATTATCATGACCATCAAAAATGCAAGACATTTCCCAGTCTGGTCTATCTTTTTATCCATCATCATCATCAGCATCAGCATCACTAACATCCAACCGCCCTTTTGTCTTTTGGCATCCACTAACAGCTCCAGCTCCTGTCTCTACTCTAAATCATATGCATATGCATTTAAAAGAATCGGGGGATTTTAATATTGGATCAAATTCAATCCAGCTCCAAATCCCAGTCTTTAAAAATCCACCAAAAGAACTACGTCAACAATCTACCAGGTACTATTTTTGTACTTGGAGACACGTTTATCTATTTAAATCCATATCCTAAACATCAGTTACTAGACATCTCGACAGTCGATAGTACTGATTACTCATGCTATTGGTAGAGATGGGCCAACTGCTATACAGTTTCAGCTGTAACAATTCTGTAACAATAATAATAATACTGTAGGGATATTAATGAGTCAGCTCCAGTTTTTACTCAATAATCAATAGGGAATAGAAGAAGAAAAAAAGACAAGAAGACAAGAATAGTGTAAAGAGTGTACAAGTTTGAGTTTGTAGTTGTGGGTTGTAGGTTGTAGGTGTGAAGGGTGTGATGGTGCCCACATTATTATGACTATAAAGTTGAGCTGGTACCTTTAGATCAGGAGGAGAGAAGTGAGAGAGAGAGATGGAAAAGACAGAGCGGTTTTAGTGCCGCTAGTTCCCTTTCTCTCTCGTTCATTTGGTAAGATAATGGTCTCATGGAAGCAATCAAGTTGCTCTGGATCCATACCCATCGGCTCAATTGGGTTATTCCACACCATAAAATATTCGGCCTGTCAAATGTGTTAACGCCTTCTTATTAGTACGGACCGCGCGCCAAGCCCACAAGGCAAAAAACTATCAAACTAGTCTCCCTTTTCCTCCTTCTCTCTCTGTCCCATTAAACAATGAATTCACACACATGTACATAATACATACACCCTCACAGATTATAAAAGTAAGGCAACAGACTAAATATAAAATACAAAATACAAAAGATACAGCATCCAGCATCCCTTTTCCTACAGACTTCACTTGCTCATTATATTGAAAAATACCACATTCTCCATCAAAATCGATAGATCTGTGTAAATTTGAACCATTTGATTTACATACGGTGCACACATTGCATACTGAATACTGAAATGCTGAAATACTAAATGTTCATGTACACTCATGATATCTCCGGGAAAGGCTTTTCTATTTATTTATCCCATTTTAATCTTTACAATTTGCACTAACTGGTTTTAACTTGGCCCTCTCACCATCACTTTTACTATTTACTATTTACTACTAAACCTACTAAAACTAGAATTATTGGATTTTGGGATGGGAAAGGTCACCTTTGAAATAAAAGCTAGTTTAATTTCTATTCTGCAAGTAAACTGAAATAAACCCGCCAAAAATATACATATCTGTATAAACTATAAACTATTAATCTTTGGGAGAGAAGAATATTAAGTTTGAAAATAAATGCAACACGGGGCTTTTCTATTCCCAATTCCAAGCCAGACCTGTTCCTTGTTCAACCTGTATGTCTAATGTCTAGTGTCTAATGTCTAGGCTGGCCGACTATTTATTGTGCAACAGCGTTGAATATGCGGTCATGTACATTGTACATTTAGTGATACATGTATCTTTGCATCCTCTTCCTTTTCCATTACAGTGTACTGTACACTGTACTTTGCTTTAGACCGACCCTTGCATGAGAAATGGCTCTTTGTCATGTCTCCAACAACATTTTGCAAAATAATTTCACAGAATAGCAAGGAGGAGCAACATGCAGGAAAAATAATAATAATAATAATAATAATAGTGAACGTCGAAATTTACAATGGTTGTCCACTTTACACTTTACACACAATTTCAACCTTAGTGCAAACATGAGGCATGCACAGTGCACAGGTTTTTATCCATTATCCATTATATTTTGCATGATATGATACGTGCATGATATTTGTAATGGGGTGCATGTTATTTATTTTGTTGGGAAATGAAACGCAGGATTCCTCTAAGTATAATCTATTTGTATGTGGATGCGGATGTGTGGATGTGGATGGTGAATGAGAAATGGAATGAGATGGCGTGCTCTCTTTTTGGCACAAATAAATCCTCCTCTTTTTATACCCGTAAATAAATGTTGCATGTAAATATACACAAATACACGGAGAAAGAAAACGAGTGCCCGCTTTCCTTCTTCTTCATGATGATGACGATGACGACCATGATGACGAGGGACGTAATGAATGGCTTCATGTTCAGTGTTCAGTCTTCAGTGTTGCTCCCTCTTTCTATAAGTTACAAGTATTTATGTGTGTTGAGAGAATGCACGACTGAACACGTCAGTACATACTACAAACATTCAACGTTGTACATTGCCCTCATTCAAATTCTCATTTCCAGCCACAAATTCTCGTATCAAAACTAACTCTATATTGTATTTACTACATGAACATTTCATCATATGTACAAACCCGTTGTTGTTGCTGTTGTTGTTGTTCGCCTTGTTGCTTTTTTCATTTTTTTTCTTATACTGTTGTTGTCATTTTCTTTGTCGTTCCGTCTTTGCTGTTTCTGTTGTATGACCGAAACTGAACGGAGCGAGAACCAGGCGCCCTGGAATCTGAAATAAAATGACACGAAATGTTTTTTCCCTTTGTAATGTCTACTCTAGATTCTGAATTCTATAGTATATATTAACATTGTAGACAATTAAAATGTGACAATGCCAAATTTCTCATGTTTTCCCATTCTCTCTCTCCGTGCTTTCTCTATTCGTCTGTATGGATGTATGAATGTGTCCATGCATGTTTGTGTACATTCTACATTGTACATGGAACATTGTGGATATAAATTAGGAGTACAAAGGTCCAAAATAAATTGCAGCTTGTCAAGAAAGAAAGTATTTATTCAATTAAACATGATATTAATTTATTCACCATTATAATATTATCATACTGTCCTCCATTTTCCATGTAGTTTAGAACACGCATTGAACAGTGCTTATTGTACATTGTACATTTTATATTATGCAAAAAGTTGAATGTCCTTTATCGTCAATGTACAATGTAAAATGCACAATGTACAGAGAAATGAGCATGGTGTATTGGAGCAATGGAGTTGTTGTTTAAAATTTGAAAGAAGGTTTGGCAAGATGGAAAACAGAACAATTAAATACTGAGCTTCTTCCAGTTCCAGTTACTATTGTTGTTGTCGTTGTTGTTGTTGGTGAAGCGGACGACCGACGACCGACGGTTGAATTGTAAATTGTATCAAATATTTGAAGAATGCAGAATGTAATCTGTTTCTGTCACTCCTTCTCTTTCTCTTTCACTCTTGTGTACTGCACATTGTACATTGTACGTGGTATACATCTGTTTCTAGTTGTAGTTGTAGCTTTCAGTGAGTGATTCATGAGTTCAATTCAAATACACACATACAAATTTCCATTTCAATACATTTCAATTCAAATGGTTGCAAATTTCACCCTTCTAAAATTTATTGTGTGTTGTGTGTTCTGTGTATGTAATACATTGCAAATGTACATTGTACACTGTACACTGTACACTGTCACCACATGCGAACGTGTATATTGTGCATTGTACATTGACACCTTCATCAATAATAAGAAATATCTCGTTTTATTGTTGTTTCTTGCACATTTAAGTATTTAGACTGATGACTGTCTTTGCTGTGGAGTTTGTGGGATAATGTCCTAAAATTCCGAAAGTCGTAGCCGCGTAGCTTCTCAATCCAAGATTCCAGAGGTTTATTAAATCTGGACTAATGTATTAAATACAAATAGGATGCCGACTATGATGTACAAGTTTGTGTGTAACATATCTACAAATCAACCATTTATCGTCATGGTTTGTTGGTTTGTTGGGTTTGGTTTTCAGAGTCGCAGGCATAGCCTGACATGGCAGTGGTAAAGGTAGACTTGTAAAACAAGAGAGAGTATTCCTCAGAGACCAATAACAGGCATACACAAAGGCAATTCCGATTAGTGTGATGGGACACACGGGAGTAACACGGAGTGCGGGTGTCAAATGATGACCAACAGCCAACAGCCAACAACCAACAAATCCGATCCAATCCAAACCAATCACATGGTTTAATTTCATTTCTTTTGCTGGCAGGTAAATAAATGAAAGTGACAGAGAAATGAAAAATCTTCCCTCCACTTTTACTTTTTACCGTTTTAACATCCAATTCCACATCTCACGTTTTGGCGAAATCCGTACTAATTCCCATCAAATGTACACATAGATGAATGAGCAGTGAACAGTGTTAACAAATAGCAAATAGAGAGGGAACTACATTTTACATTTGACAACCCAAGTAACAGTATCAGCATAAAGCATTAAGTACAAAATGAAAAAAAACAACAACTGTACATTGTACATGTATATTGTGCATACATTTTTTCCTGGGAGTTTCAAAGAATTACCAAAAATGTTCGTGCTAGGAAAATTATTGTAGCATTTAAACTGACTATAGTAAATAATAAATAGGAAAAAGTAAAGCTGGAGTCGGATTTGAGTCGTAGTGTTCGCCATTGCCTTGCTGATAAATGAGGGAAAAGCTCAAGTATGTAATTTAAATTGTGGCTGATAAAATTGTCCTTGTTCCAGTCGGAAGTATAAAGATAGGAGAATGAGAGAGAGTGAGAGAAGGAGATCACGTATACTTGTACATTTTCCATACATTACATACACACTATACCTCGGACTTTTTCCCCTCCTCCTAAAATGTACATGGAGGTACATATTTAAGCAATAAAAGTGTCCTGCATACTGGGTTCTGGATTCTGGATTGGGTGAGAAAAAGGATGCTGTTAAAAGTGCAAAGTACTGTGTGCAATTCTATGGAAATGAAGAAAAGTGAGAGTCGTTGACATTGACGATTAGCACATAATCTTGGCTCTCGCTCCCTTTTTTCTTGTTGCACGATATTTCCCTGTACACACTAGCTCTAGAGCTGGAAAGAAAGTTTGAATTTTGTATCTTGTATCTTCTAGCCATGTACATTGCACATGGCACATGTTTAGAAGAGCCTACAAAGTGAGGAAGTCACCAACTTCTTATCTAAATAGAAAGGGAAAATGTAATACTCTCTACTTTCTTTACACTCTACACTCTCCACTGTACAACACAGTATTTGTATATACTTTTGAAACCGCATGTGGACCACGGAACATGATCGTCATCTAAATCTCCAGTAAGATTCTCATTAAAATCCTTAAACCCTTTTCCCTTTCCTCCGTTGCATTATCTACATTCTACATCCGTATTCCGTTTTCCGTATTCTGTGCATTTATATTTTTAGGATCTTTCCTCTCTAAATCTCATACATGTACTTCTTTTACAATAATAATCCGCTCACTCCATATTTTATTAGTACACTTAACATTTCTGCTAAAATGTAGAACTATGTAGCACTAGAATTAAAATAATACACTATGCAAAAGCGACAAAAATACATATAAGAGGACTACTGTAAATATTGTAGTTATACTACGGGTAACATTTACATGAAATTCAAAATTTAATCTTCTGTATACATACAAAATACAAAACATGTTTATAATTACACATAACATTTTCCCCTCCATTTCTTCTTTTCCTCTTCCACGTCCAACGTACAGTAGCTCAGATTTTATGTAGATTATGTATATTAAGATTTGATCTGAGGTTGAAAAAAGGCATAACATCAACACTCAACACGTAATTAAGAAATACATGAAGATTGTACATTGTACATGAAATACGGAATTGACCTGTTTGCTGGTCTGGTGTGAAGAGTAGAAGGTGAAGTTAGGATGGGGATTATTCTATTATTTTGAACTTGTGACACACTGTATGCTACAGGATACGCAACTACAGTGACAAAAACAATGACAATGACAATGACAACTGCAACTGAGTGTTATTGCTGAGAATTCATGAGTGTATTCGAGATTCCAGGGAGCTCAAGAAACTGTCAAATGACGGTGATGAGAAAATGTGGATTTGGAACGGGGAGAATGCGAGAGAATGTGGCAGTGATAATGATATGATGATGATGACAGAGCTAGAGCCAGAACCCAGAGTCAGAAGAAAACAGTATTCCGCATTCAGCATGAAAGAAAGAAAGAAAACGATGGAGAGTTACAGTAGACAGACAAGAACAAAAAGCTTGCATGCTGTACATTGAACATCGTACATTGTACAGTGAACGTTTTGCGGCACACTGCATACATACACAATACACGGTCTACAGAAGAAAGCAAGAAGTTTAGGATGAAGATGACGATGTGGACGACAAAAACGACTATGATGGATTGAGAAACCAAAGAATTCAACAAGTCATTGAAGCGATGAACAAAGCATCTTGAGACAGAGAAAAATGACTCTTCGCGCCCTATTTTCTCTCCCTTCTTATTCAGCTTCTTCTTCTTCCTCGTCCTCGTTGTCGTCCTGGGTTTTGGGTTCTGGTCTTCATCTTCTCCTCGCTCTTCGTCCTGTTCTTCTACTTTTACTTTTCCTGCTTTTCATCACTTGCATCCCAAACCCAAAACTACACACGACACACGCACAAACTCGCACACTTTCTCTTTCTGTCTCTCTCATTTCAGCTGACTGTTCCAAAGTTACAAACTCCAATCCCAATCCAAAGGTCTTATGTCTTACAATCACCTCACATGATTTATTGTCCTTTAGTCAATTTTACTTCTTAATGTCATTGTGAAAAACAGAAATGTAATTTCAAAATTTGGTGAGCTCCGCTTCTCTTGTACTTTGTACATTGTACATAGTAAGTGTACATAGCATTTTCATGTACCAATCTACACTCTACACGTTACTAAAGCCAAAGTTGGAGTTAGGGTCAAAGTTGAACCAACCCAAACCAAAGGATCAAAACGGGACAAATGCTCAAAAACACTACAGATAAAATTAATAGTTTTTTCCCAATTCGAAATCATCACCCAGTGAATAATGAATAATGCATACAGATTGTGAATAACATTTATAAATAATAAATAGGGACGCAAAATACAGAATGAAAAGATATGATTTATTTGTATTTTTTTATAAGTAGTCTGCGACTGCTTTTTTTGATACGGTTTATTGATTATTTATTATTAATAACTTTTTACATTGTTATACATATGCATTGTCATATATTATACTGTACGTTGTGTACGATATGCAGTATTTTCCTCTCCTCCTGGATCCTGCATTTTTATGCCATGAGAATTTTTCTGTCGTCTTCCAAGAAGCTTCATCTTCATTTTCTATATAAATAAATAAATAATATTTTTGGTTTTGAAGTAAATAGTTTTTTGAGTTGTTGCTTTTGTTGTTGTTGTTGTTTCTGCTGTTGCTCATTGCTCTTTTCTCTTGGCTGTGAGTTGGTAGTTGGTAGTTTGTGCTCATTTTCATTGTGTTGATGTTTTTTTTTGTGTGGAGGAAAACGTTGAAAATGAAAATGACAGATGGAAGAAAGCATATATTTATTGAGAGATTCTTCTTTCTCTCTTTCTTTCTTTCCTATTTTCTTTCTCTTTATATTTTATATTTGATATGATATTGTGTTTGTTTATATTTCTTTTTCTGGAGAAGAGATAGCTTTGTTAGTGGTGAATAAATGACTGGCGAACATAAAGCATCCGATTTGGATGTCATTCCGGTTACTGGTTGAATTAAATGACAACACCACAAAACAAATATCTATACAAATAGAAATATAAATGACATCTTGTCCATGTTATTTTCTTTCTTCGATGTCTTGCTTTCCTTTTCCCTCATTCTTTCTTCTTCCTTGTTCACGTTCTTTATGTTCTTTCTCTAGAAATAGAAATAGATATGCCCAGATTTTTCTTTTATACTTTTTTTTCTACATTGTCTATTCTTTCCTCAACTTTTTCTTGTCTTTGACTTTTCTTTTCTCTTTTCTCATTCTCATTCTTTAGTACATTCCTTGACATGAAATAGCACTGTCTCAGTTTCTTGTTTGGTCTGACTTTTGACTAACTGTCCATCTTGAATCCATCTTTTCCCACAAAAATAGAGCGATTGTTTTTTGCTTTTGTTGTTGTTTTTAACATGATGCTTCCACTAATTTTTTTTCTTTGCCTGTATTCGTTATTCTTTATTCAAAGCTTTCAAAGCTTTCAAAGCTCAAATCTGAAATCAAAATGTTATTCATCTATTCGAAATTCAAAGCCATGACAAACATTGAATCTTAGTCAGAAACAAATGCATAGTTTTTTTTATTATTTATATTTTCATGCAGCACAGAGTATATTTCTCCTACATTGGATTAAAGCGCGGGTGGAAAGTTGCGGACGGAAATAAATGGAAAATATAATATCGGGAACAGGAAAAAAGGGGCTTGGGTTGAAAATTGAAAACCATCATAGAATGTGAATTGATGTGAAGTGTAATATATTTTGACACTGGGTATACTCACAAAAAATGATCATGATGTGTCAATTTAAAGCGTACACTTCCAAAAGGGTAAAACCAA
This sequence comes from Sminthurinus signatus, assembly GCA_019776565.1. NCBI lineage: Eukaryota > Metazoa > Arthropoda > Collembola > Symphypleona > Katiannidae > Sminthurinus > Sminthurinus signatus. The sequence goes on from JABASP010000295.1 coordinate 46,493, forward strand.
AAGAAAAGTTGACCCTTTTCCTACTAAAATATTTTCCCTTTACTATGAATATCATATAATTTTGACTTAACATCTTATTGCGAGTTCCAGTCTGCTGTCTCATTGAATTTTTTCTAGCTATTGTTATTATGAGTCAACAGTCATGTATGTGAAATTCATACATAAAAATGTATAAAAACTTTATGACTTTATGAAGGATCTGTAATCTGTATGCTGTATACACATAATGATTCGGGAGAAAAGAACGACGCTTCTTCTTTCTTCGGAACTAGGAACTAGGAAATGAGCTGAAATAATACAAAGGGTCCAATTTTGAATATTATGCTGTGAGATTGTTTGAAAAGTTTGACTCTCAGGCTTCTATAAAAAAAGATGAATCAGTAAAATCAGTAACAAAATTGTTGCCGTGCCTTTGTTCCTCTCTATTCCGTATTCAACTATTCACACTCAAATCAAATCAAGAGAGGGACAGAAAAAATTGACTGTGAAAGTGGAAGGACTTGGTTCGTTCCGGTGAGAAAATTCATATTCATCATCATCTTTTTGGACTATTTACTATGTGCAATAAGAACAAAAATAGTAGTATTATGAGTCAGGTTTATCTATTGCCCATTGCCCATGTTATAACAAAAAAAAGAAAAAGAAAGAGATGATATGCATATCTGTCTATGTGATAAAATCTAAAGCATGAGACTAGAGACAGCTGAGCATGGGGAAGAAACAAGAACAAAAATCAATTTTGTGTACATAAAATCTATAAAGTAGCATATAGCAGACAATGTGGATGTATACTTGCATGTAGTCATACTATTACGTATTTTACGTACATAGCTCATAACACTTTGTGATAGTGTTTTTTTTCTACATTGTCTCTGTCCTTTGGTTCTACGCACAAATATGAGGAAATGGAAGGAAACAAGGGAAGAAAGCACCCACTGCTCCACACGGAAGTCAGCATGGTCAACTCCTCAATCTTCCATTTGTCATCCCTAGTTGTACACAGTATACAGCCTCAACATAAAAGCCTTTTTCCTACTTTCCTTCAGCTTTTAGTTCATCTGCAATATAGAATCTACAATCTACACAGTTTTATTGTCCGTCATCAATATTTCAATTTAAAAAACTGAAGGGTAGAAGGAAAACGTAAAGTGAAATTTGAACAGCTCATCAAAATGACGAGATATTTCCTCCATCTCCAATCTCCATCCCCATTGAAATCGGCATCTTCCAACATACAGCATATACAAAACACAGCGTGCAGAGTACTTGAAATGAAAATTTACATGAATGAAAAAGTGAGAAAGTACAACTCTAAGCAAAAAAAGTCAAAAGGACAGTGGGAAAAAATCATTTGGTTTCCATGTTGGAGGCAGAAAAATAATTTTATTTTATGTTTGTTCATTGTTCATTGTTCATGTATTTGACTGGGCATATATGTATCAAAAAACTCTTGTACAATTTATATTGTCTATCTATAGGAACTATTGTAGGGATATGACGGAAGGGAAAGGAAGGAAAAAGTGACTTTTTTGGATTTGAGAGTTGAGACTTTTGGTTCTGATTCGTAAGCAAGAAAGATGTACATATCAAAATAAAGAAGAGCATGATATAATATGCATGCAAGCACCGCTCACTTCCGATCAGCCAACGACTCTCACAACTGACTCCGATGCAGCGTGAAGATATTAAACAAACTGAATACTGAATGCTGAATATTGAGGATGAGGAGGAGAGGAAGGTCTCGGTGGTGGTGGTTGTTGTTGCTGCTACGACTGCTGTTGCTCTCCTTTTTTTCCTCCATTTTCCACCAACCCTAAAAAGAATACAGTGAACAGTGCTTTGGATGTTGGAAGTTGGATGCCAACTGGAAACTGGAAACGGAACGATGAAAATGATGATGGTGAAAAGGACAAGGACAACCCTAAATATTCCAGATAGAACGTACAAGGATAGTTCACTGTTCACTGTTCAGTCACTGGAACATGCACACATGCACAATTTTTTACTCTCTTCCTCTCTGTACATTGCACATTGTACATGTTAATATGAGGCAACTTGTAACATGAGGCATGAAACAGGATAGAGATAATATTATAGCATGTACAATGTACAGTGTAAAATGTACAGATATAACTCTGTGCGCTCAGCGTGTACAGTGTATGTAGTATGTAAATAGAAAAAAATTATTTTCCTTCTTCATCTTCTTCATAGCTTCGTGTAAATGTATATATATAAAATCAGGATTCATATCATATCAAGGCCATTCCCAAAAATGAGATGATGAGGGACGAGGATACATGTGAAGAAAGTGGAAAAAATCACGAGTTTTGAAATTCTGAAATCAGCGGAACATGAAAGTAAATGTGTGCCTCCGGCCGGACTTTTCTCCCCTTTATAGATATTTACTTGCTATCTACTTTGTAGATATTTATGGGTTTCTGTTGAATGTGGAGTTGCATCATCATATTCACTCTCGCAGTTCTGTTATGGATTTTAGCCTCAGCTACGACATGGACCACGATTTGGACTTTAACTTTAGTTGTGGTTGTCGTATTTGTAGTCGTATTCGTAGTCGTAGAAAAGGATAGAAAAAGAAGGGGAAAGAATGAGACAAGCAGATGACAGATAGGAGTCAATCTGATGACACTTTTTCCTCACAGTCAAAGTCCATCTATTTCTATCCCTGGGTACATTGAGCATGGGATTTGTAGCTATATACATAAACATGAAAGATCCCAAACGGAGACAAGAGACCGAGAAAAAGGAGGTCAAAGCCTAGATACTACAGAGAGATACTGCCACTTTGAGCAATGAAGAATGAAGAATAAGCAAATATAAATACAACATACAAACATATATTATACGTATACGTATAATATGTCATGTGTCATTCTTTTATTTGAGCACACACACACATAAATAAATAAATAAATATAAAATATATACTCACCACAGGGCACAAGCATAAATATACACATGGGTGCACAAATTTAGAGAATTTAGGCTGCAGTCGCACAGTCCAAGTCACAAATAGTCAGAAGCCAGTAGTCAGTAGTGAGGAGTTAGTATAGTCAGTCAATTGTCTGACTGATTGTGGGAATAGAGTTGTCAACATGTCTAAAAATGAATTCAACAGTACTGAATCGAATCTACTTCAACTCTATGGTAGTATTAAGAACATACGAAAGGCAACAAAACAGGAATATAGAAATCCCTTTCTTGAGTCACGTTTAAGGGAAAAAAAGAATACCTAGTAAAAAAAACCAAAACTCAAAACTCAAAACTGAGGCTACAATAATAATTATATTATGGAATTTTGAATTGTTTTTGAAAATGGAGGAGAAATAACATCAAGCATTAAACATTTACTGCTAAATAAATTTTGTTTATGTCCTCGTCTTCCTCTGTATGTATTATGTATTGTGTATTGTGTAGTACATATGTACAGAAATGAGCTTTTCATTTCCAAGCCCATGTTCCGAAACGCTTTATTACAAAGCTCCAAATCTGACCGTGTGCTTTCCCTTGTCTTTTGTATACTGTATACTCCTGCTGCTGCTGTTGGTATTAGTATTGGTATTGGTATGTGAATACATGGAACATGGATACGTAAATCGTATAAAGGTTATACATATAGAACTCCAACTTCTAACTGTCGTCCATGGCTCGGCGTTCAGTGTTTACGAGGAGGAGATTTCAAGTGAAACGAGAGGACGGTTGCATAATGTTGTACAACGAGTAACGAATAACGAAGATTGGAGAACGAAGGGCCATTTACAAGTGAGACAGCGAGAGGCACAAACACATAGGAAGAGAGAGAGAGAGAGCATAAGCTATAGAAGCGGAAGGACGTAGAGTAAATCGTCGACTCATTGGACTGAGTGCACTCAACCAGAAAGAAATGATTATGCGGCATAATATAACATACAACCCTATTATCGAGAATATCATAAAAAGACCAGATTAACCTGTCAAATGGTAAATTTATTACTCGGATGGACAAAAGGATGAGCCTCGGGGACACCTAAACACTAAACACTAAACATCCACACAGATACACACACACACGCATTTACACTAATACAATCAAAACACCCCAACAAACACGGAATAAATATCACATGTACAGATGTAGTACAAACAGCCTATTAGTACAAACAACATGTTCAATGGTCAATCTACAATCTATAATGTTCAGTGTTCAGTGTCCACTACACACTACGTGAAACATAAAGTTGCTCACGGTATTATTGTTCACCGTTTCATTTTTCTCCGTCTCCACCATTTTCCTTCTGGTCAAGAGAAATTTCATTCACTGGTTTTCTCAATTTTTGAAAAGGAGTAAACAAAAGTGATGCTGGATATGAATTTACCATATTTTAATTAGAATTTTTAACCACTCTTATTAACTCCAGATTCCAGATCCCAGATGACGTTTCTACTTAAGTAGATAGCATTTTTATGCATATATTTCTTACACTAATATTAGTACAACATTTTGTGCAGATGATCCAATTCCAAGTGCAGAACAAGGGACAAGGGATGAGATTTCTGTACTAAAATCAAAATGTTATTCAAAAACACAAACATAATTATTTTGGTTCATTTTCATTATCTTTACGCTTCTAGACTTTTGTTTAATACGGAATATGACATTTACCATTTATGTTTTGAATTTTGAGGCCAGGGTTTGGAATTTGGAATCCTCCTTTTTTCACTCTCTTTCTCTTTTCCTTTGTCTTTGGCAATAGAGCAATTAATACGTACAACTTGTTAGTTGTTAATAATGAAAGAGAGAGAAAGAGAGTATAATTCCAATATGCTTCCAGTACGAGAGAATCCATTAGTATAAAAGAGCATAGAGCTTATAGAGGACATCAGACGTTGTTTATTTGCATAGTGCGTCATAAAATAAACGGACAGAATTAGAGCAGAACTTTATTATTACAATACACCATACAACAGGATAATAGCACAATGCACAATGTACAAGGACATGGCGGTAGGAGATTCAGAGGATACAGAGAAACAACCACATGACTACAACCAAATACTTGCAGCCTGCACAAATAATAGCATGTTGGGGTAAAAGCGTAGAGCCACAGACATTCACAATCCATATTCCATACATACGTATGATAATTATCTTTTTTTTTCCTCTGGGCTCCCACCTCATCTCCATATTCGATCTCCGACTTCTTACTTCCCACTGTGATCCTGTACATTGTACATTATACATTCATGTACCATGTAAGCACAAATAGAGCGCATATTATGTATTACATATCTAATATCTAAGCCAGTGTTTGGACTGTGGATCATCATAATCTAAGCCCGACTTTCCCCTTATTCATTAGTCTCAACCCTTTCGTATTCATTTTATCGCACTACATGTATGAGTATGAGTATGAAGGAAAGGACTCATCAATTAATTTCTTTCTCTTCTAATCCTAGAGATGATAATAATTAATAATACTACAGTACTACAGTCACAAGTTATGATGATCCTCGTGCTTTAAAACAGCAGGAGTTAACATGAAAATCTGTATAGTCAAGAGTAAATAGTCAAGTTGAATTGTAGAAAAGGGTCTCAAAAAATTCAAAATCTCTGTTCAAACAAAGTTAATAGAAATAGTCAATGTACATTGTATATTATGTCTACAGTAGTTTGTAGATTGTCAACAAGATTTAAGCATGCAAGAATATTACAAATAGTTTATGTACATTTGTATAAAATCACTAGTGACCCTTTGCTATCAACTACAAACAGTACTTCTAACTTTTTACAAATGCTCTTTATGACCACCTCCTTTCCTGTATGCGTAAAAGGTGAAAGTATTTCAAGTTTCACTTTGTGTGTGTGATGTGTGAGTAAGTGGACGATGGCATGTTTTTTCATTCTTTGGCAAAACTCTCACAAGTAGGTTCCTCTGGATTCCATGATTCGTCCACGAACTACGAGAACTTCAAGTGCTGCTGCATTCTACATACTTTAAACTTAATTCAATCAAGGATTGATTTATAGTGACACCGAAAATCCAATATCCAATAACCTTTTACGTGAACCAACATCAGTGAAATGTATGAAATTGAACTATGTCTGTAGTATGTACCCTTTGATTTCATGCCCGAACCGCGTATTACTTACAGAGAATAATATTCAAAAGTCAGCAACTGAAAACGAAAACATTTCACATTATACTTATGAAAAAGGAAGTGTGTAAAAACTTTTGAATTTTGAATATTGAAACACAAGATAATTTATTCTATAGTCATCATCATCATCATTATTTTTTACTCTAAAGTTATGTATTTTTCATGGAATATTTTTTTCATTCAGTGAAGATTAAAACAGTTAAAACTATCTAGGTACATACTTTTTAAAAATATATTTTATGTATCTACTGACTTTTGATAATTGTAATATTATGTCATTGCATGTAAACTTGTACTTTACATATACATCTACATATGTAAAGTACAAGTTTACCTACCAGGATGACAAGGTTTTGATTATTGAGTATTCCTATTAAACTAATAATATGTTGTAACAGATATATATATTTTTTAATGATCATAATTAATAAGGAAAAGTAATGGGTAATGGGTATAAGTAACGATTAATGATAACACACTGATTTAGCCATAATTCAAACAATAAACAATAATAATTACTATAGCTAGCAACAAAAAACTTGGAATTAGAGATATGTATATAGTTTTATCTGGGACCAGCTATATTTTAGAACAGTTTTACATGTATCAAAAGGGATGGACATAGAATATTATATTATTTAATTTTTTTCTGTAATTACTGTTGTTGTTGTTCTTTTGTGCATGCTTCTATTATTTCTACAATTAATCTATCAAAATCTTATTAACAGATCAAAGATCAAAGTCTTACATGAACAAACGTTATAATGTTATTACAGTACATCAAACATAAAAATACTTTTATAATAATAAGTAGTAATAACAAATCGTAATCCTATTCACAATTCACAATCACCTACCATAATTGTTTTTTTTTAAGAATAAGAAATTCTTTTCTCCCTCTATACTTTTTATTTTTTCCAACATTTTATTTATATTTAGTTTGTTTTGTATATTGTATATTATTATTATACTTTGATACATACAACTCTTGCTCATCAATATCAATATAATGTTATATAATAAGAAGTAGTATAATAATAATACATAAATTCCAACACAATAAATATCCTTTAAAGAATACATTTTTTGGATTACTTTTACACAAAATCATAATGAATGCATCATAATTTTCTTTACATGTTTCTATTTGTATATATTATGGATTTGAACAAAACGGAATAACTGTATAATAATATAGTATAATATTCACATTTATATATTATACTGTCATACAGTGTATATTGTATATCATACACTACTATTATTATTATCATTATGATACAAACCAACTTAAACACATACATATATAGTATTATATGAAAACCTCTTCCATCAAAAAAGGAAGGAAAAAAAAATTTGGAGCAGAGTAGTAGCCTCAATAGTAGTAGTAGAAGAAGAAGAAGAAGACGACGACGAAGAATACATAGTTGTTGTAGTAGAGTAGCAATGGTAAAACTTTGAAATAGCGATAATCCCGTCGACGACATTTCATGGCATCGGATAAGGTGACATCGGTAAAGTAAATGGAATACATCCGTCTCCATCTCCCCTCGGTATTCAAAGGTATGTAAAGTTGAATCTGCATGGGAGAAAAAAAAGAGAAAAAGAAAAAAAAAACATAAAGAAAATGGGTCCTCGGATTACAAATGACACACACACGAGTACTCACTCATGGGTAAGCAAGAGAACTTTGAACTAACCTACATGAAAATGTAAATCATATTTATGTTTCTATTCCTCGTAGAAATAACTGTCTCCGACCTCCCATCCGAAAAACATTATCTATAGGGTCAACGTGGGTGTATTTAACTATCACGTCTTTCCTGATTCTACTCCTTCATCCTTCATATGTAAAGTAGGAAAAAAATCCACGACCATTACGAACACATCCCTACTATCTAATATGTACGTGCGTACATAGCTTATATCTTATATATATTATACACACAGGTTGTATTCAAAATACTTTACAGATTATTCAGTACATGTGTATGTATGCAAAGTATGTACGTAGTACGTCGTACATGATATAATATTTTGGTGTACATTCTGATTCTGCTATAAATCCTCAGACCTTGTCTCAGTAGTAACAGAAGCATTACTTTAAACCTTTTTTCTCATGTATTCTTTCCTGACACATATAAACACATGGGGGAAAAGTACAAATCGCCTCTGCATCTTTTCATTTCTGGAATACTCCCATCTCCCATCATATAGAACGTAGCACACAACATATCCCATTGAGACTCAAAGTTGTGGAATTCATTGGTAAATTGAAATCCCCGTCAAACCAACCAGTTTCCTATGAATTGGTCTACCGTCGTCTATCCCCTTTCATGTACGATAACCACCACATGACAGACAAAATAAATGTCTATAAATTTACTTTCTCTTTTTTTTTCTCTTCCCTTGAACTCACCACATAGAAGGATACATATCCAATACATGTTGCAAAATTTTACTATCAAAGCAGATTTGAAATGAAGACAATATAAGAAAAAAGTATAAAAGGAATCCAAATACACAACCTCTACGACACATGATATTTCAGCAAGATGATACAAGGATAGTCTGTAGACTGTACTAAGTTCAAAAAGTAGGGTGTGGAAAAATAAAATTTCAAAGTTTTATACTGAACACACATCTGTGTTATCTAATTTTTCAAATATAATGTAGGTTTCACTCTTTTAGTACTAATGGACATTATAGAAGCTTACAATTTTCAATGAATAACTACATGTAGGACTTTTAAATCTTAGAAAACCTCCAAATAAAAATAATTAAATATTACTATTCTTAAATTAACTTTCGACTTTCTGCAAAGTACAAAATTGTAAAATTTTGAACTAGTCGACCTCTCTACTCTCTACATATAGGTGACATTTCCTTTCAGAAAATTCAAATAAATTGTAGAAAAAACCAAACCAAAGGTAAAAACATCCACAACATGCCACTCGTTTCCATTTCCTTCAACTCCTCCTGGATGTTTTTTTTCAATGCGATTTTATATGTCATGGGGCAAACATATATGTATGTATGCATGCGTATACTATAATATACAAGTAGTATATTTTCCTGATTTTCCTTTAAAGAATAAGCTTCCTACACACTCTACACTCTACACTCTACCTTGACTCGAACAAGTTGGTGCGGAATAGGAGGAAGGAAAATGGAGAGAAAAGAAAATCCATGAAAATTCATGAGGAAGCTAAAGCGGTCTTCTCATTTTCTCTCCCTCCATATTATGCATCCATATACTACATTGGTATGTGTGTGAGCTGCTGTATGTAACACTTTCTAAAAAGCCTCCGACACACACACACTTTTCTCATCTCAACTTTCCCTTCTTTCCACACAGACATTTTCTTCAACTTGTACAAAGGAGCTCACATCTACACATATACAATTTTACATCCACTTGGCAGTAAAAACTTCCTGAATATGCATGTGCTCGAGCGGATTACGTCTTTCCTAAAGCCTTGCATTTTGTGGTGAATTGACAGATTACCTAAACACCGAATTCACAGACAAAGAAATCCTAGTTTAATGAAGTTTTTCATCATCCCGTTTCTTCTCTTTATTTCGTCCAACTCCCTACTCCATGTGCCAGTTCTGAGAGAAATACCTTCAGTATTCCTCTTTTTTTTCTTTTCCTCATCGTACATAATGTGAAAGAATTTATATCCAAGAATAGTATAAACATTTTCATTATAATTTCAGTTTTCAGTATAAGTTATACTGTATAACCTGCACCCTAGACTTCAGAAAAAAACTCCCTACACTAAAATCTCAGTACTTAGCATACATCCATATGCATGTAGAATTCTACAGTCTCTTCCATTGTTTTCCAAATTCACAAAAACTTTTAACACACTTTTCAAATGAACAGACCACAGCTACAAAATTACTTATTTAGCCTTTAAATGTACCAAAACGTAGCCAAGTCTACAAGATCTAAAGCAGTACAATTTGCAATTAAAAACTTGGAGCTTTTGGTTCAATTTGACACCGTCTGGGCACACCCATTTAGAATAAAAAATGTTAGAGTAGTTTATTTTATCTCTAAAACTCTTAATTTATCTCTTGAAAATCGTACTTGTTTATACAACGGGAAGAAAACAAAAAACAAAGTATAAAATGGGAGAGAAAAATAATTGCAGGCAATAGAAAATGCTGGGATGGTTTGAAAAATACACATTTTATTATACAATTATAATAATTTTACTCGAAGCTGTTTTTTAAATTCGTCTTTTTAGACAAGCTCATTCCAATTTTCAACAAACCACCAACAAAAATGTTAAAATTGCCTTTTAAGAAGATTTTAAACTAAATATGTCAAGTTAAACGAATAATGATCTCAACTAAACTCATTCCCATCTTTCCATTGACAGGTTTGGAAACTTGTAATAACATGATAATCCATATCTACCCATAATACATGCTATACTGTAGATTGTACGTTATAGAATTCACTCGTATACCGATATGGGAACTACATGGAGAAACTGTTGCATTCATCCTTTCCTTTCTCTCTATTATATAGCTTGTTCACCTTCTTTTTGATAGAAAATAAATCTGAAATAGAATGGAAGAAATAAGAGTCGCTTGAGTACACCAAGAAACGAGAGAAAGTAGAGTGAGAGAGGGAAACACACCGTCCATCAACTTTGATAGATATCTATAGATATCTCTAAGAACATTTTACTTTATCCTTTTAGAGTACCTACCTGAGAGAGTGAAATAGAGAGAGCATCAACTTGTATAACAATGTATTCTCCTCTTTTAGTATATAAAATAGACACAAAAAAGATACAGACAAAGTACATACATACATGTATACACACATACATAATACCCAAGGACAAGAAGAAAAGTAATCCAATAGACATTTGAGTTTTGTATTATACTTATATGACAGTTCTCTCTCTGTCTCTCGCTTTTTCTCCTCGTCGTCCAAGTCGTCGTTTGCAATTCCGAAGAACATGGAAATTCCCTGATTAACTTGACTCAGCTATTCTGTTCTTCTCCTCTCTTTTTGCTGGCTGGCTCTTGATATTGTATTATCAAGGTTGATGAAGTTGGCACACATAGACAGAAACGTAATAGCTCCATAAAAGTATCCATATACATGAATTAAATATCCCTATATCAGACTACAGAACAGTACTGCATAATATTATGTACATAAGTAGAGTCTCTTAAATATCATAGTATCTATACATCTATCCATCTATCTATGTATTTATCCTCTACAAGTTTCGTTTCACTACTACTACAGCTCCAATGACTATGACTATTCACATCCTTAAACTGAACTGCAATTCCCTGGGTAGAAAGTCAAGAAGTACTTGTGAAAATCCTGTAAAACCGTTCTATGTACATTGTCTGTGTACACTGAGGTGGAAGCTTCAGTGGAGTCACACAATATATACATATATATACTTTTGTACACACACTTGTGACTTGCATTGCATAAAATATACATAACAGCATTACATGATGTTATAACTTATAACATACATGGACTTATACATAGACAGAGAGATGTACAATGAATATGCACGATGCTCTTAGCAACATGTTGATAATACTACGGCTCAATTGTCGACTCTCTTTCACTTTCACTATCTTTCTCTTTCTTCTACTTCTTCTCGAGTTTCGAGTACAATCTTTAATCGCATTTACCCACCATCTCTTTTCTCTGTCTCTTTCTCTCCTTCCTCATAATCAAGATTCCCCCAGGAACATGTTTTAATTGTGCAAATAAGTTTCAACTTCCATAAAACCAACACACATGCATATTGTATATGCATACTTTTATGTACATACTAAATACTACTCCTCTACTGCTACTAACTCCTTTCTCCTTTCTCCTTTCTATACACACATACCATTGTAACTGTTGATTGTGCACAGTGCACAGTGTATGCCACACGTTTCCCCATCTGAATCAAATAAAGTCATATCATCTTCCACTCTCTTCACAACTACCTACATTATTATTTATAATGCATTACACGTTACATGTGCATTGTGCACATGTACTACTGTTTCTATAAGATGTATAATACATAATACAATATAATATTCGGTATGTTCTTATATGAATCTCATTACACGGATACATCCTATAATACACATGCATAGATTCATTCATTTGTCCATTCATTTCTGCTCCCTCCCTTTCTCAAGAATTTAACTCATTCAATAAATGTACAATGTACAGTGTACAGTCATATCTATCTATGGAGAAAATTTCTTGCTTGCTCCTGCAAAATGACTAACGTATCATGTCATATCTAGGTAGTAGTATTGTAGTAGTAAAAGTGGTACTGTACTCGGTACTGAGTCAAACTTGGTTCACAGAAGGAAGACAAGTAGACAAGCAGCTAGAAAAAGAGACGGGTAGAGAGACGTATACAGAGAGAGAGAGCGAGGAGATAGTGAGATCCCATCCGTGTCATAATCATAATAGTATCATACATTTTGTACATCTTTACAAGTTATGCAGTCAGTCAAATGGAAACACAAGAGATCTCATTCCATTACTTTTCTCCTTCCAAGTCACTTGTTCTCCCACTCACTTTTCCTCTTTTCCTCTCAGTATCAACCATCAACATGATATCCCATTTGTATCATCTGTGCTTTCTCCCCATCTTCTACTCTGCTTACATTTTTTACAGAACGATAGAAAAGTTCAGTCAAGTTATATATACAACCAAAAGTACAACCTTCAGTGGGCCTTTTTTCGGCTATAGCAAACACGTACTTTCTACAGTTCTACAAAGTTATCTGTATATTGTATATAATACTTACATGCATTTAGGACAACACATCATTTCTCTATGCATTTTACTTTAGTGTTTAGCGTCCAGCAAAAGTACATGTACTGCTAACTTTTTCTTGTATCTATCTACAGTCACTTCTGTTTACTGATATATACATAAAAATATAGGTACATATGTGGTAGTACGAAACAACAGACCAAAAAAACAAGAAAAGTAAAACTGTAAAAAGATTCCTATTGAAATCCACAATGTAAAGCGAAAAAAGACGAGACGATTTAAAGTAGGAGGAGTAAAAAAAATATGAAGAAAAGTATATCATGCCGCGCCTTTTTCTACTCTCAATAGGGGTTAGCAACAAGTCAAATAGAATAGTCCAAAAGAGATCTGAAGGTTCAATAAGCAGCGAGATTTCTTTTCTGAATGCTATACTATATGCTCCCCTCCATTCTTTCCTCCTATCGATGTACAGTGTACAATATATAATGTATATGCTATACATGCTTCTTTCACAATTTACACATTTCTAGAAAGCATTTCAAATACATACCGTAACTTGTAACACCGTATTCATACATACATAAACATGAAACATGTATATATATATATATATATATATATCATAAGTCAGTCGTCTCAACAAAGTTGGTAGGATTTTACGTGATCGGATTTTCCGGTCGCATTACTTCAATCCCTGAAATACAGCATGGAATACGATATAATATAACCTTCTAGTGCAGCCAAAATCCAAAATACACTCGAAAATTCCCTTTCTTCTCTCTGTCTGCTGTCGTTCGTCTTCCTCGTAGTTTACCCTCCCCTTTCTCTTTCTATTCCTGCTCTCTTCCTTTACGACTAAACTCTATTCAAGTCAACTCTGTTGATTCCACTTATCGTTAGTCAGATCACACTCTGATTCATTTTACTAAAGTAAAATTATAGTCCACGGTCAACATCTATACATCTATATCATATATAATTTTCAAGTACGAAACAGTGTAAAATTCACAATCTTCCTGTACTTTTTATTGGATAACAAATATCTCGTTTCGTTATCCATGTATGTATAACGAGATAACGAGTATGAAAGGAATAGAAAAAATATCAGCTAATCCTATATAATCATTAAATTTATTCATTTAATGTACTCATAAGATAAGATATAAGTTAGTGAAAGAACTCATATCTACTATGCTTAAAAATAACAAAAGTACATACGGCATGTGTGAGGTAAAGACTAAAAAAGTATACTAGTATACTACGACGAAACGTCGAGTTGACCGGAGCCGTTGGCTTTCTAACCAAATATCGTCTATCACATGCTCTTGCACAACAAATCTCGTCACTTTGTCACTTACAACACTTAGAAAATGCCATATCGCACTATGCGCTCACTCCGCTTCGCTTCGTTCGCGCCAGGTCAACACCGGCATGTGCACAGCACAACAATTTCTGATTCCCACATCAATAATATTCAACCTTCATGATTTTTTCATTATGAGGAAAATGCCATATCGCACTATGCGCTCACTCCGCTTCGCTTCGTTCGCGCCAGGTCAAC